>OZ010580.1:6311102-6343602 GCA_963932145.1 Acanthosepion lycidas
AGCATTGAAAACGTTCAAATACATTTATTTCATCTCGTTCTACCCTGTTATATCTGAAATGATTTCCTATTGTTCTCCATGACTCACAACTTCTGTTCAGTCTTGGCTTTCAATTTCCAATTTATCATTTAAAGAAAAAAATACTCTCCTTTCCTTTTCCTCTTTAGCCAAACTTCCTTCTGTTTTACTGTCAACCATTTGCTCCTCATTTTTCTGGTTGCAACAAATTCCTCACTTCCCCCTCTCCTACTTACATCACTTACACACTCGCTTCCTCGCGACTGTAATCCGCTTAGTCGCGAGGGATGTAGTCTATACATTTCTCCCCAAAGAACAAAGTGAAAACAGACGTGCAAACATCTGTGTATATATATATATATATATATATATATATATATATATATATAGCGGCTTCAGAGAGCTGACTTCAAATTCCAAATGAATCCATTACATTCACTTACATGCTAATACCCTTGGGAAAGGTGTGAATCCTCTTCTTCTCTTTCCAGCTATGGGTAAATAGCAGGACAGACTGGGGTCTATATCCTTGGATGGCAACTGGTCTAGGAGAAGGATAACTCTGAATTCAAAACCTGCGGAGGGTCGTTTGGGGACCTTGTGGCACGTACTGCACCTGGTCTTTGTATTCGGCCCTTCAAAAAATGTGGATGGTCCTGTACGAAACCTTCACCCCTATAATCAAAATTTCATGTGCTGGTGGTGGGCTTTCGGTTCCCTAGGAACTGATCTGCTTGACCCTCATACGTCGAATTCGACGGGAGAGCCGAGTATATATATATATATATATATATATATATATATATATATATATATATATACACACGCACACACACACATACATACACCCACATATATATATATATATATATATATATATATATATATATATATATATATATATATATATATATGCATTAAAGCCTTAAAAGATCAGCAGTTCACGCTACCTTGATTTCAACATTTCAGTATCTACGTTTATTAAGTTCATATGTTTATATGAACTTTTGTCTTTCTGTAATGTAAGTATTTGTAACAATTTTTATATACACCATATATATATATATATATATATATATATATATATATATATATATATACCATGAAACACCGCAACACATGTTATAGGCCAGATAATGTAACGAAAAAGATTATTGACTTAACCATCTCAGGATCAAATTAAGTTGTTTGTGGCAGATGTCAGAGTATACAACTCTTACTTTGCATCAGATCACAGATCACACGCAAGTAAACTGAAATCAGCCAACTCGCTCTCGCTTCCACCCAGATAAACCAATAAAAACAGCGAATGTCTAACATCCAAGTCCTTAATTGTTAAAGAGTACTTTTAGAACTTAGTAATCAATTAGACCGAGTAAATCTAGATCAAAACATAGTGGAATCGAATAATGTTATCATATGATCGGTAGCTCTAGCAGCTGCGACCCTCTTAAGAAACCCTAAAAGAAAATACACCCAAGGGACGACAAACTTGAGCTGAAAAAATACAAACAAGAAAGAGAAAAGGTAAAAATGGAAGGGAGAATATCAAATAAGTAACAAAGAAATTAAAAAAAATATAGTTAATGGGAAAATAAAATTAATGATATGTGTCGATATTTCTGAGATGAATTATTTACATTATTCGGACTATTGTCCTCATCTTTGTCGCCATATTTATTACAACGTTTCGGCCTTTCAGTATCTGTCTATATTTCTGAGATGAGGTATTATGTACACTATTTACATTATTCGAACTATTGTCCTCATCAATGTCGCCATATTTAATTAACAAGAGATAACTGACATCCATTAGACATGGCACGTGGAACAAGAACATTCTACTCCAGTGAGTAAAATAAAGAGTTCAGTTCGACATTCCAACCAACTGAAGAAGGCCGGAGCGTACAAGGACCGAAACTTTGTGATAAATATGGCGACAAAGATGAAGGCAATAGTCCGAATAATGTAAATAGTGAAAATGAATGATACCAAACAGCACAAAAATGTGGAGAAAATAAAAGAAAATTGATAATATAATCATATCCTTCACAGAAGACATATCCCTCTCTCAAAAAATACTTTGAATCCTATTTCAGTCCTGACCAGATTAACCTTAAGAAGCCGACAGAAACAGAATATATACCAATATTTATCCAACCATTACAAAACCCGTCTCCAAACATAAACAATAACGAACCTAGTGATGAGGAAATTAAGAAAGCTATTACAAATTTAAGTAATAATAAAGCATCACTCGACACTGAACTCTTCAAAATATCCTAATTTCACCTTAAATTCAATAACAAGTTCTTCTATTTTACGAAAGACGTGTAGAATCAGAAATACACCCCTCCTCAAAGTGAGATCTATCACACACTAAGGCATTAAAGAAACAGAAATGTAAACCTCCCGACCCTCACACATACACAGGTATCACAATTGGATCCACCATCGGGAATATGTTAATGAACCTTATATAAACTTGGCTCTCATCGTTTTATGAGTGTCAACTCCCAGAAACCAGTTTGGTTTTCGTTTTGGTAACGTATACAATAACGGCAGATAATGTCATCAAACAAAAACCAAGAAATTGCTTACATCTCTAATAAGAAACACACTTGTCGAACTCATAGCCGCTTATGGTTACATCAAGAGACTTCCTCTTCTCATCCATTAGAAACTATTTTTAAAGCTCCAAATCTACTGAATGCATCGAACTAAGAGAGGAACTGTATCGATCTACAGAATCTTACATGTCTGGCGAGGACCCCAATACGGAAATCTTTCAAAGCCTCATCAGTACAGCAAAGAGGCAATGAGAAAATTAGTCTATTTTATCTCTTGATAGACTATGCCCTGCGCATTTACAAACACAGATGTGATGAGAGATGGGCATTTCATACCGCATCTCAAACGAGTCTACCATTAGAAGATCCTGCTTTCCCTCCCCGCTTTTAATGTACTGCTTAGAATGGATGTGGTTATGTTGATGACATAGTTATTAATAGTTGGGATAATAATGATCTTGAACAGAAACTCAGCGTCCTCTGTCAGGTGTTCAAAGAAATGGGACTCAAGATAAACTTTTGCAAATAAGAATCTATGATCTGGAATTGGAATTAAAACAGTGAAGGTGCCTACCCTGAATCCATCATAAAAATATATCAGGTGCAAAATTTTTAAATACTAATCCCTTCAGATATATCGGTGTAGACTTCAGCTATAGCAAATTAAGTATAGGAGAAAAATATGTTGAACAGAGTGGGCAAATTCTGTATTGATTTTACCCTTTTTAAAATGAGTTTTAGAGACTTTCTTTTCTTATGTATTAGAAACTGCCTTCCAAAACCTGAAATCCACTGAATGCATTGATTTTATAGAGGAACTGTATCGATCTACAAAACCTTAAATATCTGGTGAGGATCCTCGTACAGAAACATGTACAACAACGTCATCAGTAGTACAACATGAAGGACATGTTAAACCAGTTTATATAATCTCTTCCTAGACTATATCCTGTGCATTTGCAAACACAGATGTGATGAGACAGGCATTGACCATTTAAGCATTCCATACCACATCCCAAACAAGTTTACCATTAGAAGACAATAATCCTGATTCCAAAGTTCATTGTACTGATGATGATCTATGCTGATGACATAGGTATACATAGTTGGGATAAGAATGATCATGAATAGAAACTCAGCATCCTCTGTCAAGTGTTCAAAGAAATGGGACTCAAGATAAAAGCTTCCTAAAACAGAAACTATCATCTAGAATTAGGATGAAAGCAGTGAAGGCCCCCAACTTGAATCCGTTAGAAAAATATAAGAGGTGGAATTAGGTAAATTCTAAACACTTCAGATACCTCGACGTATGGAGCAGTTATGACAAATTAAGTATAGGAGAAAAAGAAATTAGACACAGAATAATATGTTATCAGAGAGAGGTTCGCACAAAATATCAACACGAAAACCCGAGTCAGGTTCTTAAATAGCTTCGTCAAATAAAGAATTTAATATAAATGTTATGTCAAAGATCAAGGTGAAAAAAAGGCTTTGAGTGAGTAAAGCCAGAGGACCTTGACAAAGATCATGCATTTTTGAACATTGTGGACTGGCGCTACTGAAACACGCAAAAAAATGTAACAAATAATAGAAACCGCGTCACTTGAGGATTACCAACAGCAGCAACAACTAAAATGGATAGCAAATATAATTTGAAAGGAAAATAATGACGTAATCAAGATGCTATCATTGCACAGCACTTCAAATAGAAGCTTATCAATACTGGAAAGAACGATAACAGCTACTGGTCTTCTCAAACCTGTTCCCCTGAAAAAGTGCTTTACATAGAAAGATCTTATGAATTTCAACCGAAAGTAATAATGGCTGCTCGGCCAATGAATGCTAAATGTTTCCTTATAGGGAAACGGCTATGCCACCAGCCCTTAAGCGAATGAATCATTATCAGTATGGCCTAAAAAAATCACTTAACATTGCAAACACCAGAAAATATGATTTTGAGTTTCATACAAATGATTGTGCCATTCGACGAAAAAAAAAGTTTCTTGATGGAAAGGTTGATTATGTGGGTTATCTGATAACATACGAGGAATTCGAAGTAGGTCTCCGAAAAGGTTATGGGAGGAAAGTTTAGTTGGTGACAGGTATGGCCTCAGATGTGCTGTTTGTCGTAGGCTTTGTTTGAATAAAGCAGGAAAAATTGAGTCATACGTGGAGTCATCTTCCCAGAATAACGACCAACGATGAAAAAGCATTAAATATTAACAATAGCTGTTGATATTTCGTTCCCATCCTCTCTTAAGCAGGACCCCCCTATCCACAAGGCCTCTTTCCGTTACCAGCATGCTGATAAGGTCTCACTTCCTTAATTTTCTCTGTGATGCCCCTTGGATTGAGATCTTTAAACACCCAATTGAAAATTGCGCCACTGATGCTTCTTCTTGGGTCAAAGCCAGCCTGGACGCTTTCATCCATTCTTGGAAATGCATCAATCCTCTCCAGGGTTCATACCTACATGCTCGGCCGTACACAGGAACCACTTTTTTCGGCCATAATCTCATCGCAACAGGTGCTATTTTTTGCTCTTTGCAATAAATTTAAGCGAGTCCTCGAAGGGTCAAAGTCTCTGATGAGAGAATGAGGCATGACATAGCCTCTAACAACTTTGGCTCTCGTGATTAATGGCGGTTCTGTAGATAGGGCATTAAATATGTGTAAGGTCTCTATTCCTTCTCACTTCAATCAATATGGTGTTATCATCTTCCGCGGATAAAGCTGAATGTTATTCCCCTAAATTCTCCTCAAGCTCTACTCATGACTCATCCGGAATATCCCTGCCTAACCTCCTAGAATTGTGTCACCGCTGAGTGATATGCTTATAACCAGTTCCTTTCTTCTATACCTCTAACCTAATTTTTCAGATGAGCTCTTCGCTATAGTAATTAGAGTTTTTTGAATTGAAGCTGGCGAGATATAGTCGTAAATTTTATGCTAGCAGTTTCTTTTGTTGAGCTTCTCTCCGGTAGAACTCCCTTCCGGCTCCATGTTTTCCAGCCAAGTTTAATCTGCTAAAAATTAAATGCAATGTCAATCGCTATCTACTGGTTACTCACTTCTTTTCTGCTCATTATTAATGTTTCTATTCCTAATTCTTTCACCTTTGCCCGTGGGATATCGATTAAAAAAAACACGAGAAAAAAAATCTTGTCACATTTGCAGAGAATTCTACAAGTCACATTGGAGGTTAGTGTTCAAGTCCGTAGGTGGAGTGAAAAGACACGCAAATATTCGCTAAAATAAATCCAGTGACAGTAAAACGTATGTGTCTTATGTTTTAAATGTCTGTCCAGTTTAGAGAACCACATCTGTTCAAGATATAACATAGAATTAGAAGGATGTCTTCCTATGGCGGCTATCATATATATATATATATATATATATATATATATATATATATATATATATATATATATATATAATTTAAATAAAAACAGAGCACTTTAAAGTTCCACGTAATAAATTATTCCACCATAGGCTGTGGTGAAATAATTTATTACATGGAACCTTAATGTGGTCTGTTTTTATTTAAATTATTTGCTCTGGATTTACATTGAGCTCTCTGGATTTTAATCTCCTTAGGTTTACCCATATGGATTACTAGTTTTTCATAAACTATATATATATATATATATATATATATAAATGGTGATATCATCTGACCAAAATTTCATGTTAAAAAAATAAAAAAAGCAATGAAAACTACAGACAAAAGTTCATTTTCTTCATCATTATATATATATATATATATATATATATATAGAAGCCAATGAAAACTACAGACAAAATTTCATTTTTTTCCTCATTATATATATATATATATATATATTTCCCACCCACACAAGACAGACATACTTGCGGAGGTGTTGATGCGTCATATTTATACTCGCACCCATAGTAATATACACACTTACACAAATCATACTCACTCACTCCCTAAGAATCAAATAACACACACACTTAACAGAGACACATCCCCTTTCCAAGAACCAATAAAACTGTCAAAATGACCAAGGGAATTCAGAGCAGCATAAATCCATCCAGCTCTTATCGTAAATAACAACTTAAAAGAGACTGTTTGACCAACACAAGGGCTGACCAAAATTCATGTTAAAAAAATCCCCAAAAAACAAAAGAAAACTACAGACAAAAATTCATTTTCTCCATCAACTCATTCATTTCTGTAGTTCATTGCTACTAACAAACAGATTTTCTTCTGCTGATGATGGCCATGTTGGCCGAATCTAGTCGAGGAATCTAAATGAAATAATAAAAACGAAAAAATATTAATATACAACCTAGTGTGTCTGAAGATTTTAATTTTTTAATATTTGTTATCGTTCAATATATATATATATATATATATATATATATATATATATATATATATATATATATATATATATGTGTGTGTGTGTGTGTGTGTGTATGTACATGCTTATGTGTGTATCTATGAGAAAGTAAAAGAGAGTAAATCTTGGATGAAAATTGTGAATATATAAGACAATTCCGAAAGAAAAAAATATTTTGACATGATCATTTTTAATCCTTTCACCTCAAGCTAGGGAAAGTATTGCTGAGTCTTCGAGAATATTCGAAAAATACACTGTTAAGGAGAGAGAGGTCAAATAAAGCAAAAGAATTTGGAAAGCAAGAACCCGGAAGAGATTTCCACAAGCGAAAAGTGCGAATGTATAAACTGTTAGCGTAGAATTTACGGTTACATCTCGCCATTGCAACTGTAAAATGATGAGAGCTTACCGCCAATTTAGTACTGCACTTAAATTCATAAAATTTAGGTAACACGGAAAGTTCCTTAGAACAATTACAATGGAAGTATTTGTAGAAAAGACGCATAAAAGCTACGTTACGGCGGTGGGAAAATCCCTGGAGCCGAGATGCCAGGTCTGGGACAATAATATTGCAGATTCTTCTTTAGAATTTTTGAAAGATTCTCTAAATACATGGCAGGAGCAGCAATATTCAAAGCAAGGAATTTTCGCTGATGTATCTATATATCTAAGACCTATAATCGGTTTGATTCACATTGATTCTTGCATCAATAAATTTTGGTTATCGAACGCGTTTACGGTGATTTCAAAGCATTTTTTAAATTTTTTCCGTCTTGTAGCTACCCACCACAACTGAGCTTTATCATGCCACAAGCTGTACTGTTTCAGAAATGCTTTTGACCATAAACATTTGGCTTTTACGAAAGTCATTCAGATCTTTATTGTCACCCATAATTTTATAGCCTTCAACACACAAGAATAAGCTTATCGAGACTGCCTTACTTGCATGAACCTGACATGCGCAGTTGTTAAAAGGCATTCGTGACTCATGTCGCTGCTCATAATGTTTTGGCTCGGTAGTGTATTTCAAAGCTAATTGTAAATAATTAAACGTTTGATTAATAGCGGGGTTTAGCGATTTGCCATTCAATGAAAAATCAATAGACGTCCATGCATTATTTAGTTGACAGCCTTTTAAGGATAAATGTACGCATATTACTTGATATCATTGAATTACGTTTAATGGACGGACACTTTCAGCATGAAAAGCACACAAAAATACGTTTTTCGCTAATCGATATTCAATCAACAAACAACGCTTTTGATTATGTTAATATTTAGTTATTTAATGACATCAAAATCAGAATAATCGGTAGAACCAGAAAAGACAGAATGAAAATTGAAAACATGCTTGAATTAATTAGTTATTGTAGCGTCGACGCCAAAAGATTTAACGGAACTTAACGTACACTACAGGCAAAAAACAACCTTTAAAAGATGTATTTTTATATTTTGTAAAGTGAGAGATAAATGTTACTAACTACAGAATAAGCACTTAACTACAAAAGAATTATCATACAACAGCATCATATTTTGTTTTCGTCAATAAAACCATCACCTGTCTCAATTACTGTTTTACAAATTTTTTACATGTCAGACCTTCCCAAGCATTCTTCAAGCACTAAAAAAGCTCACTTTCACATTTTGGTTATTCTCTTCGAGATCTAATTCATCCCATACTAATACAATGAGAGAAAAATCAGGAGATTGAGGCTGTCAAATTATAATTTCCAAAATTTTGTTACTTTTTTTTTTACTTGAGGTTATTTTGACATAATTTGGAAGAGCGTTTTGTTAAAAGGTGAATTTCTTTTCCAATTATGCGTAAACCAGCTGGTATAGAATGTCTTTCTAAAATCGGAAATGATATTTTTCTTTTTTATGATTAACTTCAACAGAATCAAATCAGCTCTTTCTCTCTATCCCCACCCCCAAAAAAACATACCATAACAAACCCACCACTATGCTTAACTGTTTCAACCTCACATTGACCGTTGTGTCATTGTCTTAGTTTTCTTCTCACATAGGTTGTCCTCTTACTAACAAAACGTTAAAATTTAGAATCATATGTCCACAATAGATTTTGCCACTCTTTCAATGTTCAGTTTATATGCTCTTTTTTTATTTATAACAATCTTTTTCTCCTTATTCACCTGGCATAACGGGGGTTCTTGATGGCTATGCGCATTTTATACCCCGCTAATTTGAGTCAATTTTTCACTATTTAGCTGTCAACTATGGAGAATTTCACCTTTTATTTATTTTGCTCTCAATAATCAAGTGATTATCTTCAGCAGCAGTGGTCACTTTAGATGATATAGCTCATTTTTCTGTCAACAGTTGTACATGTTTCTAACTGCCTATGTTATGAATATTGTATCCCATGTTTAGAGAGTTCTGCTTCTCTGCCAATTTGTCTTTGAGTGTAGCCTTCTTTAAATAAAGTTTCAATTTGTAACCAATGCTTCTTTGATTTTGCAAATTTTGCAGATAACTTCAAAATTAATAAATAAAGGGCAAAAACTATGAAAATGAATTAAATAGAGACATAGCTACATATTTTTAAATATAGGCATAGCTACATATGTTTAAATATTGGCATAGCTACATGTGTTTAAATATAGACATAGCTACATAGGTTTAAATAGAGCTACATATGTTTAAATATAGACATATGTGTTTAAATAGAGACATAGCTACATATGTTTAGATATAGACATAGCTACATGTGTTTAAATATAGAGAGAGTTACATATGTTTAAATATAGACATAGCTACCTATGTTTTGTTTACAACAGTCCCTAATAGGCATTTCGAATAGTATTAGAATTTAACTTAGTTGAAAAGTTTACTAAGATTTAATGGTAAAAAACAAAATCTAATGTCTCTGATATGAAATATTCATAATTTAGCAAAATGTATTGTGGACAGACGAATCCAAATTTGAACGTTTTTGATGGTATGAGGACTCGGGTCTAAAAAAAAAAAAAAAAAAAGCAAATACACTTTAAGGAAGTTATCAAGAAGACGTTAATCTACTTTTAATTTTTGATTCCTTTTCGCTGGTATTGTCTTAAAGCCTTCGCGACGCCTCCAAGCATCACGCACGCCTTAGTATATAAAAAAACTTACCCGTAGATTTCAAATAAAATTACCAAAAATCAGGAAAATAATTGATTTTAATGAAAGTGAAATCACTTATTCCTTAAGGAATTTTGTTTTTCATTGAAAAAGTTTATTCTATTAAAAGAGTTTTAGGGAATATTTTCAGCTCCGCAACAACCTCTTAACTTATTACCATGTGATTTCATTATTTTTACTGTGTGTCTAACATTATAATGGCATGCAAAATCTTTATTAAGCAAACAAAAATATTATCAAAATGAATAAATTAGTCAAATTTTTAATGTCACAGGACATAATTCAAAATTGGTTTCTTATTTTCACTTTTTGATCTTCCGTAGAATAAATGAAAAACCTGTTAAATAAAAACAAAATTTTAAAAAATGTTCACTTTACATCTTTCTCAAAAAATATCTTTATTTTATATGAAGTTTATCAGCAAAGACTAAGATTTGAAAGAGTTTTAAAATCATACTCTAAATATTCACTCAGTTTTTCACAGATTGACATCAGAGTTTTACATGTTATTTCACCAGTATAACTTATTGACGTCAGGTATCTGCAAACCTCCACAAAAATTAATTTTTGACTAACTAAAATTTTATCTTTTATCAAAGTTTGGATGCTTGTCTCCATTGGTAGTTGCATAATTAAACGAAAAAAACTTGTAATTCCAACTAATGATTTTTTTAGCCGAAATATTTCCATAAAAAATCATTCGTTGGAATTACAATTTTTTTTTTATTCTTTTTATCTTTTACTTAAAAAAAAAAATAGAAAAATATAATATTTTAAGGTGTTTTTTTTTTTAAGAAATACAGGGAGGAAACTTTTTTCCTGTAGTATACGTACGAAAAACGAACTAAGGAAGGAACAACTTATTGATAGATACCCCTGGTATTTTTTTTTATCTCTCTGCGTAGTAGTAGTCGTCATACAATTCTCCGTGTCCTGAATAGCCACCGGGATTGTTAGGCATGACCACTCTTATGTTCGCCAGTTGTTCTCTTTTTATACTTTCTACCTAATTTGGATACGATACTACAACACCTTAGTGAAGAAGTTATATTATATGACTTATAGAGTGTAAAATTAGATTTATTATTATTTGTATATTTATACACTCAATTATCAGTTATATTTGCGCTTCTCTAAAAGGCGGGAAGTGGCGAGTCTTTCACTGCTCTATTGCTATTTCGCTCGGAGTTGGTTCTGCCAGGTTTACCCTTCACGGCTAGGACCCGCCACTCCACTTACATCGTAGCAAACCACTCCACCACATTCCCTGAATGTGTTTCCATATAAGAAAATAGTCAATTTCATTATTACTATTACCTTTTACGCCTAGAAAAAAAAATCGATAAAATAGTTTTTAGTAGTTTAAATCTCGTAAATCTTTCTTTATGCTGCTCTTTCGTTCATATTTGCCATTCCCACCAACCACACTGCCCTTGGTTCATAATATTTGCCGCCCCCACCAACCAGTATATAATTTATCGCCCCATAAGACATAAAAATGTCACCCTGTTAATGAGATAAGGACCTATACCTCTTCACTAATGAGTATTTATGTTATTGTTTTCTTTCTCACTTGCCCCTTTCTTTCGTACGTACACAACTATTTCACTGGATATTTATTTTTAGTGTTGTGGTGTCATCCCACTTAAGAGTTTGTGTTGGACTCTTGCGCCTACTATAAGATTAGTAGGAGAGAAGGCCCTGGGGAACTGTGCCACACGGTTCGTAACTGTTGAACTCTCTGCCTCGGCAGAGAGGAACCCGGACTAGGCTTTGCCGCAGGGCAAAGTTTCATCCGGTGAGGTAGACAGTCCCTGAACCCGTTTAGGCGGCTTTGAATGTAATATTTTTGGCCGAGCCTACGGGCTCGGAGTATCCACAATAAACCGGCCTTGTGCTATATACACTCTCGTGGTGGGGAGCTGTTTAATATTATCAGTGCCTCACTGTTCGTAACTGTTAAATTCTACACCGCGGCAGAGAGGATCCCGGACGAGGCTTTGCCGAAGGGCAAAGATTCGTCCGAGGAGGTAGACGGGCCCTGAACCCGTTTAGGCGGCTTTGAATGCAATATTTTTGGCCGAGCCTACGGGCTCGGAGTATCCACATTAAACCGGCCTTGTGCCATATACACTCTCGTGGTGGGGAGCTGTTAAATATTAACAGTGCCACACTGTTCATAACTGTCAAACTTTCTACCTCGACACGCCACGTTCATCCCACGTGCGCGGCTGTTAAATATTAACAGTCGCATAGATTGTTCTACCGGACTGTGACTGTTAGCAGCTGCTGTCGAACTCTCTACCTCGGCAGAGAGAAACCCGGACGAGGCTTTGCCGAAGGGCAAAGTTTCGTCCGTGGAGGTAGACAGGCCCTGAACCCGTTTATGCGGGTTCTAAGGGAATATTTTTGGCCGTGCGTACGGGCTCGGAGAACCCGCGGTAAACTTGTCCTTGTGCCACATACGTACCTCGTGGGAGGGGGCTGTTAAATATTAACAGTGAATAGATTGATGGCTAGTTAATTCGATAAACTCTCGCTAGTCGTGTAATACTCTGCTGGTGTACTTACTATTTAATATACGATAGATTTGCAAACCTGGTTTTTGTTATTACTTAACTATTTACATGGTCACACCCCTTATCAGGTGGTATCCTGTAAGATTCATACTATCATGTTCAATGAGTATATACATATGACATGCAAAATTGACGGAAATTATTTGAATAATTTTGAAATGGCATAGGATTTTTAAAATATATAAAAATGTTTATTCTTAACAAATAAAAGTCAATACACCACCCAAGAAATTATATGGCATTCTCTAGAAACCGGTAAGCAAATCACTGCGACCAGTTCACCAAACATAAAGAGGGTAGTGACTGAAAAGATGGAATCGTGAAGTTGCTTCAAAGATGAAAAAATGAGGTATACATGGTTGAATACATCTATGTAGGAATATCTGAGTATTATCGATGAAATTCACATAAAGTCGATACGAAATTTTCTTCCAGCCCAATAAATACATATATACATACATACATATACACCATAATAATAAATGCGAATGTCAGTGTGTCACAGTTTTCCAACTTTACTCCAAGAGGCCGTAGCCCAACATATCATACCATTTTGGAATCAGGACGATTCTGTGAGCAAATAAAAACTTTCCGGTCCGGATCCAGAGACGCAATCCTGAAATTTTGGCTTCTCAAGTTTTCATTTCTGCGATTGTTTTCGGTGATTTTTTACGACGCATTTGTTTTAACAATTTTTATAACTTGGAAATAATCAAAATTAAATGCGAAAACCAGCGAAAGTGACGCTGAAATAAAAATAATTGTTTGTATGGAGAGTAAGGAGCTACATACATCAAATTGTCTTTAGTACCGGCAGAAGAATTATCATTGGACTTTTAAAAGTTAAGGTTAAATATTAATGCAATACTTAAATGCAACAATCAAATTTGAGTTCTTCTGTAGTTTCTTGTTGACTATTGCATCTACTCCTCTCGACCTATTGTGATGAAGGCTCAATCAAGAGGCCTACGCAGGAGCTAGCTTAAATGTCGACCACTAGGGCGACATTTAAGCTTATATATATATATATATATATATATATATATATATATATATATATATATATATATATATATAAAGTGAACATTGAAGTCAACACTTAGAAGAGGCGACAGGCTGCTTCATGATAGACGCAATCGTCAGGCCTGATGATTGCGTCTAGTATGAAACAACCAGTCGCCTCTAAGTGTTGACTTCAATGTTCACTTTTAGATTTACACACGCTTTATCTCTGATATTGAGCACTTTATCACATAAATATAGCACACCTTAAAACTATATATATATATATATATATATATATATATATATATATATATATATATATATATATATATATATATATGAAAAATGTTATAATTGTTCCAACGAGAGAGAAATACATATTTTAAAAATATGAAGAATAAAATGTAATATATACACTAAAACATCCACATTATAACTAAAAACGTTCGCAGTTTCTCTCTTTTTTACTATATATATATATATATATATATATATATATATATATATATATATATATATATATATATACAGAGAGAGAGAGAGAGAGAGAGAGAGAGCGAGCGTGAAATACTATATATATGGAATCACAATGTATTGTAGACAAACGAATCCAAATGTCATCCTTCTTGCATTGAAGTATGAAACTGATTGTTTCCATTCGGTGTTGATCCCTGTATCCACATTGCTTTTATTTACATGAAAAAGAATGAATGAATTTTTTTATTTATAAATCCGACAGATGTTATCACTTTAAACGTTTTTTAAGTGAATACTTACATTTGAGTAGGCGCTCCTTTTATTTATTAATCAATATATTTATCGCCTCACCGGCCTACATATTCGAGAAATCTTATTAATTTATTATTATAATTAATAATATAAATATAATTATTATAAATATTTATTTATTTATTATTGCATTCCGCCAAGATTCGTACCATCATACCCTTAGTTAGAGGTGAACCGTTGTCAGATCCGACTTGCTTTAACTGACTCGGCCGCGAAGAACTTTTGCCAATAAAGCGACATCCTTCTCCTCATAGACTCTCGAAATTTCATATCGGCTCATTTTCATATTCTAACGTAAATTTCTAATGAAGTAATGGATTTATTATTTATCAATCTGATATTTTACTTTAAATGTCTTTTAATGGATACGCACATTTTAGTAGACGCTCCGTTTATTTATTTTCGTCTACTGGCCTTAAAGAAAAATGTGTGCTCCCCAGGAGGAATCGATTCGAACCTGCATCCCTATGGGCAGAGGGAATCTTTGTTAGATACGACGTACTTTAACTGGCTCGGCCACGAAGAATATTCAGGAAATTGTGAAGAGCCATGATCACCACCGTCCTGACAGATACTGCATAGAAAATAAGATCCTAATCTTTGATATTTTTAACAGTATTCAGGTCACGTTTTTTCCCTTCCACGGAACTTTTCATAAATTTTGGCGATAAAACTATTCTTCTTTTAAATTCCGTGTCGTTTCAGGATGTGCTCGATTATGGCTCTCCTCAACTTCGTGATTCTTTTAGCTTTAAGCAATATTTGATCCCTCACCATCCATTTTTGTTCCCGCTCTAACATACATTGACCCAGATTAATTATGTAGGTCACTCGATGTTTCTGTCTCCTACCTTCAATATGTGTCTCAGAAAGTTTGGTAATCTGTTTTTTTATTTATTTTGTGAGAAAACAGAAATATTTTGTGTGAGCCTGGTCAGTGTATTTTTGCCTTCCTTTAACTTTTAGTCAAAACTGCATTCTTGGAGTATTTTTTTCTTTTATCTCCGAACATTGGCCATTGTTGAGCGACACTGAGCTATCTCAAGGCGCCAAATAGCCTCTGAACACGCACATAGAAAGAAAAGAAGCTGTATTTCATTCCATATGTTCGTTGGTTATAATGTGTTGGCTTATCAGTATGTTTATTCATGTAATCAATACGAAAATGGATTTAGTGATTGCCTTCATCTAATGGCCCACTTAGTTTCGTATACCGTGGTTCTATCTTCCTGATGAAAAATTGAAAAATGGCGGCAGATCATAGACACGCCTACCATGGCGAAACGAAGCTCTTCGCTCGCTTTGTAAATAGATTATATCAACAGCCATAAGGAGAACGCAATTGTTTTTTCTTATCGTTGAACATTCTCGGTAGGTGATTCGATTCCATCATTTCCTTCTCTTTTCGCAGATGAATTTTGATTTTATTTGATGCGTATATTTTGGTAACGGGCTTCTCTACTTTCTACATATAATCACTTTCTGTCAGTGTTTTCAATATAATTTGTAGGCGATCCGCCTGCATCTTGGTGGTTGACCTGTGTCAGGCCATTAGGCAGTTCTTTTTTTCTCGTAGAGGATTACAGCCATATCTCGTTGAAACACTGGTTACAGTACGATCGCCGAAATTAAGCAACGTCGAGCTTGAGTGGGTGACCGCTTTGGAATATCAGCTGTTGTAAGCTTCGATATGCGAGTGGTGTAATGGATAACGGTTCCAATCAAGTTAGTTATATTCACTTACGCGCAAATAAGCTTTCTCCTCCCCAGCTATGGATTAATTAGTGGAATTTCTAATACAGTAAATCATTATTTATAAAAAAATGTCTTACAATCTAAAAATATTGCTTTAATATGGCTTTAAATAACCTGAAAATTGTTGATAAGCCATAAAATCAAATCAGTTTGAAAACACTGGTTCTCGTGTCATCGCCGGTTAAGCAACGTCGAGCCTGGTCATTATCTAGATGGGTGACCACTTAGCATTACCAGGTGTTGTGAGCTTCGATGTGCGGGTGGTGTAACGGATAACGACTCCGAATTGTAAATCGGAGAGCCAAGTTCCAATTCCAGTCGGGTTCGTTTTATTGACTTATTCGCAAATAATCTTGGGAAAGTTATGAATCCACCACTTCTTTCCCCAAGCTATGGGTTAATTAGTAGAACTTTTAATGCTTGTCTATCCCTCTCTTTCTTCCACATCTTTCTTTATTTTCCTTCATTTCTCCTCTCCCCAACGACGAAGATGCGGGTGGATCGCTTACAAATCATGTTGAAAAAGCTGACAGAATGTGATTATATGCAGAAAGGAGAGAATCCGGATACCAAAATATTTTTAGATTGTAATAATCTTTTTTGGAGAAAATAATGATTTAGAGATACTAATTAACCCATAGCTGGGGATAAGAGGTGGATTCATACATTTCCCAAGCGTTTTTGCGCGTAAGTGAATATAGCGAACACAACTGGAATTGGAACTCGGTACTCCGATTTCAAATTATAATGCCTGCATATCCAAGCTTACAGCATATCCAAGCTTTCTCGTTATGTGGACGACAGCTTGAGAATACCAGAGTATTCTCAAGCTGTCGTCCACATAATTAGGAAGGGGGCTTTAAATAAAATGTATGACGCCCTTCTGTGAATAAATGGGAGAACAGGCGTGGGAGTTTTCACCAATATAGAAAAAAATGACTGAGAGCTTCAACTGATAGGAAGTTTTAGAGAACCATGATCGCCCATGTTCTGTAGGGACGCGGCACATAGAAGAAGAACGTTTCGGTTAAGTACGCTTTGGATATTTTCAGGTGGCCATATTTTGTATTAATTTATTATTGCTACTATGAGGTCGTTCTATGTTCGTTCATAGATTTAATTGATTCAAGGAATCAATTTACGATCACTGACTCTCATTATATCCACACTGTCACCATCCTGAAGAACAACAGGTGAGGTATATCTCGACCCGTTATATCCTATGTCAGATAATCGGGTTTTGTTATTTTTGCTTCATTTCTGAGATAACAGACAATAATTTTGACACATATGAATCATTTTTGTTGTTATCGATATTATTATTATTATTATTATTATTATTATTATTATTTGTGTATGTTATGGTTACTACTTTGTATCCTGTAGAGCCGAGTCCAAAACTATAATCCCTAGGGCCTATAGGAGAATTGTCTTTCAACTGATAGCACTTTTCTTAGTATATGGGATATTGCTAGTAGGGCAATTTTCTGGGCAACTTGTATGTTAATGTTACCTGGGACACTGTTAGTAAAATAGTCCATTCCTATTCTCACGAGGCCCAGTGTTCCGATTACTATTGGTACAGTCGTAGTCCACATTCCCCACATTCTGTTAATTTTGATCCCCAGGTCCTTGTATCTGGACAATTTCCTGATAATTCTCATGGGGATCTTTCTCTCAGATGGTACTATTACTATTATTATTTTCTTTGATTTCTGGCGTTTACACATTACGTTCCGGGTCCCGCCCAGGGACCTAAGGTTAAAAATGGCAGCATGACACTTTCCACTGACAAAAAAAAAAAAAAAAAAATTACATAGATAAAGCCCTTCGTAAAGTGTGGGCTGTACTTGTAAGAACAATTTTTTGTATCTCCCTGAGGCCTGGACTTCCAGGAATCCCTTCAATTAGTCAACTGCAATCTTTTCCAACCAGTCCTACAACAGGGATTGTTGATGTTCCCATATGCCACATTTTCGAGATTTCTATTTCAAGGTCCTTGTATTTTGACAGATTTTTGAATATTTTCAAAGATACATTGCAGTCAGCAGGGACTGCCATATAAATAAGGAGTTACCGTCTTTGTTTGTGGTCTTTAATAACAATATCTGGGCGGTTGGCTTTGATTGTTCTGTCTGTGTGTATTGTGTAGTCCCATAGAATTGTAACAGGTCCTATCTCCGTAACTGGATCTGGGTGGTGTCCATACCAGTTTCTTTCAGTTTCCTTCCCGCAGAAGTTGCAGATTTTCCAGTGCAGATATTGGCCCACTCTGTCATGTCGGATTTTATATTCAGAGGGTGCCAACATCGTGCAACCTGATACAAGATGATCAATCGTTTCTGGATATTTATCACAGAATCTGCATTTTGGGCTGACACAATATTTTAGTATATGTGCTTGATAATTCCTAGTTAGCAAGCATTGGTCCTGCGCAGCAAGGATAAAACCTTCAGTTACCGCTTTCAACCCTGCACTACGTAGCCACTGATGGGTACGGGTTTTGTCTACATCAGCTTGGTTGATACGGGCAGAGTATTGGCCATGAAGCGGTTTATCTTGCCATCGCTTCTGTATCTGGTCGATTGCATTCGTCTTTGCTGTCTTTTTCAAGTATTTTGCAGTTTCAGCCGGTGTATTGTGCTGTAGTTGCATCTCTACGCCCATTTGAAACTCCATTTTGAATTTGTTGGCGTCTTTTATTACGGAGTAAAGACGCTTACTACTTTCATGTTCCTTGACGCATACCATCATCCAGTCTTCTGTAGTTTCCAAGTATCTTTGGTGGCCAATTGTTGTAGTTTTGTAGGACAGTTCTAGTTGAACTAATCCTCTGCGTCCTTCGGATCTGGGCACATACAGACGATCAACATCAGCTTTGGGATGATGCATGCGATAGCAAGTGAGAAGCATTCTCGTTTTGGCGTCCATTCGCTTAATTTCAGCTATGGTCCAGTTAAGGACATTAAAGCTGTAATGCACCACTGGGACAGCCAATGTGTTTATAGCTGATATTCTATTTTTTGAGTTTAGTTCAGTATTTAGTATCAGACGTACACGCCTGTAGTACTCTTTTCTTATTTTTTGCTTCATTTGGGGTGTTGTATGCCTTCTCCTTCGCTAATTCCTAGGTACTTATAAGCTTCATCATGTTCCAATTCCCTAATTTTTGTGACTAAATTTAAATCTATTAAGGGAGTTTCTGTAATTCTACCTTTCTTGAATGTTACGTTTTCACATTTATCTAATCCGAAGTCCATACCTATGTCGTCACTGAAGTATTTTACAATATTGAGGAGGCCTTTCAACTCATTGTCGTCTTTGGCAAAGAGTTTGAGATCATCCATGTAGAGTAAGTGATTGAATATTTTCTTATTTATTTTGTAACCATAGCTACTGTTGGTCAGTTCATGTGTAAGGGAGATTAAGGATAAACAAAAATAAAGGGGTGACAGAGAGTCTCCTTGAAAGATTCCACGTCGGATATTCAGACGGTTGGATATGGCAGTGCCCCGGGTGTGACTAAGGTATAGTTTGGTGTTCCACATTCCCATGCTGTGCTTAAGGAAATTTAATACCACAGGGGAAACTTTGTACATTTCCAAAGTCTTAAGGATCCAAGAATGTGGAACACTATCAAAGGCTTTACGATAATCAATTATTATTATTATTATTATTATTATTATTATTATTATTATTATTATTATTATTATTCTTTGATCATATTCACCTGTCCATTATTTTGGTTAACTGGGTATGTTACTTTTAGATTATTATTATATTCGTGTTTCGTTTATTGTTATCACTTCGAAATCCAGGTTATTGAAATCCCGACCACTATCAAGGGTCACTCACTATCTATCCTTCCTATCCTCATAATCTTCATCTTCTATCTACTCTTCGAAACCTCATTCATTATCATTCAACGATTAGAGTCTTTGGTTGAACTTTAGTTTTCTTTTAGTCTACGCTCAAATTACGCGATAAACACTGAAGTTATGTAGCGTCGAGCCCGGTCAGTACTTTGATGGAGGGTCGCTTGGAAACACCTGATACTGTAAGCAACCTCTTACAACCCGAAGCAAAAGTATCAAACTGACTTAAGTAGAAAAGAGGAGGAGAAGGGCTTATTTTTCTTAGAAGCCAATTAGATGTAGACACTTGTGTTATTAGAAAACATACGTGAAAGGCCCGAGATCATAAGATCACTGAAAATTAGGTTTGCGAAAATTAAAATCGGTGAAATTGAAATGGCGCGGAAAAGAGACAGACGGACATACGTATACACATACATACATACATACATACATACATACAGATAGATAGATAGATAGATAGATAGATATGAATAGGATTAGATAGATAGATAGATATGAATAGGATTAGATAGATAGATAGATAGATAGATATGAATAGGATTAGATAGATAGATAGATATGAATAGGATTAGATAGATAGATAGATAGATAGATATGAATAGGATTAGATAGATAGATAGATAGATAGATATGAATAGGATTAGATAGATAGATAGATATGAATAGGATTAGATAGATAGATAGATAGATAGATAGATAGATATGAATAGGATTAGATAGATAGATAGATAGATAGATATGAATAGGATTAGATAGATAGATAGATAGATAGATAGATATGAATAGGATTAGATAGATAGATAGATAGATAGATAGATAGATAGATAGATATGAATAGGATTAGATAGATAGATATGAATAGGATTAGATAGATAGATAGATAGATAGATATGAATAGGATTAGATAGATAGATATGAATAGGATTAGATAGATAGATAGATAGATAGATAGATAGAAACAGAGACAGGGTGATAGAGAAAAAGAGATGGTGACAGAGACAAAGACAAGCATTTTTGGAAGGAACCGTTCCATGTCGCTTGCCTTTAAGGAAGCTTATAAAATTAGCCTGTCAGGTTGTAAACACAATTGGTCTGTTGACAAGCGAATGGAAACGACTGGACACAATGAAAACTTTTCCGCCATTTTCCTAATCTCATCTTTCCGTTTTACATGTTTCCGTTCCTGTAATGTTTCTCCATTTTCTTATTCTAGTCCGTCAATTACGGTTTATCAACATCCGTTTAGCCATTCGTTTAAATTTTACTTCAGAATTGTACACTTCGTTCATTGCCCAGTTTTCCATTTGATTTTTCATTCAAAGTCGTCTTCCTCCGATATTTATCTTTGTCTCCCCACTGACTGTGGATGCGACACAAGGTCAGTTTGTTTTAACGGGAGGAACGCGAGTGTCTCCAACCGGGTCACTGGTCTTAGCTACTCATAACTAGTCAAAAAACACACCATGAAAGAGATCTGAGGATTCTGTCCAAGCACCGTTTGGGACGGCACGGAACAGATACTACAATAGCGTCTCTTCCGGTCAAGATTTTTTTCTCTTTCCGTTCCAAGTCGTCTTTATCTTTTTGCTTCTTCACAAGCGTCAAGTCTATGTATTTTTTCCTACTCACTTATTAATATGTTCTATTAATTTTATTTACTGCTTCATTTTCTCTTTCTTTCTACATATTTTCTCATAGTTTCATTTGCTTCTTTCCCTTATGGAACTATTTCACTTTTATTTCGTTTTTCGTTCTCTCCAGTTCATTTACATTTTTCCTACGATTAACGCTTCCGCTTTTTGTCTTACAGTTTCTTAGGAAGTGATTCAAATTCATTCTCTCTTTTTTATGATTCTCTCTGCCTTTTACTTTTTTCCAGCTCCCCCTTTCCCGACTTGATCCTCCATTTTTCTGTCAGTGTCTTTTTCTGTTTTTCACTCTCTCCTCCTCTCTTTTCTATTATTTTCTCTCAGTTTTATTCTTTTCAGTTTTTGTTGATGTCAACGAAAACTCGTTGCCAATTTTGTAATGTCACCGAATACTCGTTGTCACTTTCATAATGCTCGTTGTAGTAGAGACTTTGTAATCGCAGATACAAATATAGTAACGCCGTTGAACAATACTGGTGGCAGACGCCTTCGAATAACATTCGCACTAATAGTAGTTGCTCGATAATACTTGCTCGAATATTAATCCGTATAGTGATCCGAATAGAGGAATAGAATAGTGAATAGTATAGCGAAGAATGTAGAAAAGTGATCAGTATAATAATAGAAGATAAAATAGAAAGAATTGTCGTTTCGACACCACTCTAATTCCCATATATACATTTCCTTTACTATCACGTGATCTACTTACCATTTGATCGCCTGTGTTTGCTCTCTGGCGATCTATGTTCAAACTAATGTCGGCAACTGCACTCTATTCTTATATAACATCAGTTCTTTTTTTTTTCTCCTGAATAGTAATTTTTTTTTTCCTGACATGTTTCCCCTTTCTCTCTCTCTCTCTCTGCCTCATTTTTATTTTTTCAGACTCTTTTCTAAGATTGTCTCCCCCTTTTATTCATCTCAATTCCCTTTTTCTCCCGACATGGTTCAATTTTTTTTCTTTCAGACTCTCTTTCTCTTTTCATTCTCTCCTCTCGACCTAATTTTCTCCTTTCTATGATCGTCTCTCCTTTTTACTCTTTTTCAACTCCTTCATCTCCTGATAGGGCTCTCCTTTTTTCCTGTGAGGGTCTCTCGTCATTTCTATTTTTCAGTCTTATTTCCCCGAATTCTTTCTCTCTTTACTATGGTTGTCCTTCCCTTTCACTCATCTGTAGCCCCTTCTTTTTCCGACATGGTTCACCCTTTCCTTTCTCTTTTTCAATCTCTACTCTCGTCTTCACTCTTTTTGTTTCATAATTGTATCCCTTTCTTACAATTTTTCTTTTTCTTCTTCTCATGCCCTCTTTTTGCATGACTTAATACCTAACTATCTCTTTTTCACTCTCTTCTCCCGAATAGATTCTCATTTCCAGTGATTTGCTCGTAGTCTTTTTCAATTTCTTCTTTATAATAATTATGGGTTCAATCCCTGGTCGGGCAAGGGGGCAACTTGGACTCAATAGACATGGAATAACTACTAAGAAGTACTAAAAACAAGAAGTATACGATATCTCTAGACATGGGCATTTGAATGAGAGAAGTCTACCCCGGAGATTAAATTGAGTTCAGTTCAGAATTACGCACACATTTTCTTATTATTGATACACTCTTTTTGATGGCCGCTGATTTTTTAAAGTTTCTTCACCCGACACCACTTTCTTTTATCTGATTCATAGATTCTTGATAAAATACAAAGAAGAATCTGCAATGATATTGGCTCGGATCTGGCATCTCACCTTCAATCAGTTTCTTACTGACGTAGTGTAGCTTCCCTGTACCTTTTTCTATAAATATTTCAAAAGTAATTTTTCTGATGAACTTTCCTCTCTATATGGGAACTAGTTCGAACAACATAGAGATTCTGAGGTATTATGGTGATTGTAGTAATAATGATAAGTAAGAATGTGTTGTTTTGGTTTAAGGAATACTGTGGTATATTTAGGTCAGTAATTGTGGTTAGCTAATTTTAAATAACGAGAATAAATATCACTTTCCTATATGGTACCTAGAATTTAAGAATTTATGCGCAGTTCTGGATTGGCAGCAGGGTTTCATTATCTTACAATGGAAATGGATATAACCGTAAGTCCTATGTTAACAGTTTCTTCTATCGCACTTGTGGAACTCTCTTCCGGCTTCTTGATACCCAATCAGCTTTGATCTTCAAAAATTCAAATGCAATGTAAATTGTTATCTATTCTTTTCTAAGTTCTTGTTCGTTTAATGATCTCTCTTCTTAAAAGATAATTTTTCTCGTATTCTCATAATCAATAACCCCCTTGCGTCTTAGTGGATTTATTGCCTTGCTTGGGGTGGAATCATAAAAAATGACTCTTTTTTTTTCTTTTTCAAGACCCTCTTTTTTTGATCTTTAACATTCCTTAGTTATTTCTTCTCCCGATCATTTGAACATCATTTCTTTTATCTTCATTTTCATACTTTACCATTTTCAGCGTTTCTTTTTTTCCAACAAATTAATTCCTTTCTCTTCCCAAAAATAGCGTTCGCGTTCCTCTTCTTCTTCCTCTTCTTGTTCTCCCTCCTCTTCTTTACTTATTACAGCTTGGATCTCATTCATCTCATTTTTATGCCTATCCCTCTCTTTCTTCTACATTATTCTTTATTTCCTTTCATTTTTCTTTCTTTTTTTTCCTCCCTTCCTTTTTATCTTCGTTCTCTTCGTTCTTCCTCTTCTTCTTTATTCATTACAGCTGGAATCTCATTCATTTAATTTTTATGCCTGTCTATCCCTCTCTTTCTCCCACATTTTTCTTTATTTTCCTTCGTTTCTCCTTCTTTTTTGCTTCCTTCCATTTAATCTTCTTTCTTCTTTTTTCAACATGGCCACAATCCAACCAAATTTATTTCGTTCGTGGTTGTTGTATTCGTTCGCAGAGGGTAAAAAAAAAATGAGAACTACCATGAACGAATTATAAAGGGTGTACCGAAGAAAAAGACAACACAAAGGTAATCTCACCCCTATTTGATCGATGGAATTAAAAAAAATATATAATTTAGATTCCACAAAACAAAGAAAAACATGGATTTTATGCTTTCCCATTTTCATCGTGTAACTGTAGCAATTTCAAACATCTTATATTTCTCACGACCATTCTAGAATTGTCCAATTGGTTTCTTTCTTTGGCGAAACATACTTGTCTCCAATTCGATGAGCCAACTTCATGGGATTTGTTTCTGGTTCTATTTCTTATAATTGTTTTCGTTTGCTTCTGAGTGTTTGACTCTTTCAATTTGATGAGATTTGATGAGGTTGGCTTTCATTTTATATGCATGCATTTCCCATTTTTTAAATACTGTACGTAATTTACATACTCCAATAAAAGTTGCACCACCTGCAGCTAAATTGTATACATATATATATATATATATATATATATATATATATATATATATATATATATATACACAGAGAGAGAGAGAGAGAGAGAGAGAGAGAGAGAGAGAGAGAATTAATACAAGTAAAAGGTTTGTCACTTAGCTAATTGATGTTACCTTCAGCATGCCAGTGTGTCGTAGATGGACATGGCCGTCCACTCGTCAGTCGGTATCAGCAATTGACTGCTTGATTTTTCTTTTTTATATGCACTTTTCATTAGTGCAAGTTTTTTTTTTGATAGTGTATGTGTGCATGTGTGCATGTGTACATTTGCCCGGATGTACGCAAGTATAGAATATCATTATTATTTGTGTTTTTCATCGCGTTCCCCCCTGCCCTTTACACTAAACTCCTTAACCTTTTTTTTTCTCTCTCTCTTTTTTCTTTCCCCTGTGTTGTTTCAGTTGTTGTCAGTAGACTTCCGGTTTTCCTAGAAAGGCTGTCGTTTTTAATTTTTGTAGCTCTTTTCTATTTGACTTCTTATATTTTCGTCATATTTTTCTTTATCGTATTTCATCCCCATGAAGTCAACTCCACTGTGGCCGTAAGTTCTATGCTAACAGTTTTTTTTTGTCGCACTTTTCGCTTATGGAAGTCCGTTACGGCTTCTTGCTTTCTAACCAACTTTGATTTAACTGCGATGTCAATTGTGATCTTTTGTGTTCTTATGCCATTTTTCTTTTATTGTTATCTCTCAATAATAATGTTTGTCTTAACCCATTTTCAGTAGCCTTTTGTGTCGTAGTAGCTTTATTGTCTCAGTTGCGGTAAAATGATTAGTAATTAATTTAAACCGTTAATGTTTTTTGTAAGGCAATAAACATTAGTATTTCTTAATGTCAACTATTAATGTTGTTTACAAGAAAATAAACACTTTTATTGTTATATATATATATATATATATATATATATATATATATATATATATATATTATTACATTTTTATGTTTATACATTCATTTTATAGATAAAATATTTAATTAAATGCTCTGGTTATAATAAACAGAATTAAACAAAATGTACCGGCCAAAATGTCTGAAAAATTTATCATAGAAAATATACGTCCTCCGACAGGAATCGAACCTGTATCCTATACGGAAGCGTCATATAGCCTGACGTGTCTATAACCGATTGGGCCACAGAGGATCGTCCGATTGGCAAGTTTGAATTTATTGTCTCTAAACTACAATGTTCCATGATTCTCTCAGGTTCATATCTGCTCATGGCGCATCCAAATGTAAACAAATGACGTCACACATTATGAAATGGACAAATTCCGACTATTATTTTAAGACATTTTTATATTTACACATTCTTTTTATAGACATAAAAATATCTTAAAATAATTGTCGGGTTTTGTTCATTTCATAATATATATATATATATATATATATATATATATATATATATATATATATATATATATATATTCTGTATGTTCACTATTTGTAATCTTATTTTATTCATTTTATATCTCATAGCATTATATATATATATATATATATATATATATATATATATATATATATATATATATATATATAGCATTATATATATATATAGCATATATATATATATATAGCATATTATATATATAGCATTATATATATATAGCATTATATATATATATATATATATATATATATATATATAAAGTTGCAAATTAAAAAATAATAATGTTCTTTTATGAAATATTTCTGAAGAAAGATTGAGGCCAATCTGAAATATCAAATATATATACAAATAAATAAACACTTTCATAAAAGAACATTATTATTTTTTTAATTTGCAACTTTTTGTATATATGCATATTAAGAACGTATACGTGGTTCTCATTATGCTATATATATATATATATATATATATATATATATATATATATATATATATATATATATATATATATATAAAGAGAGAGATAGCTAGATGTTTCGTTAAAAACGACTGACAAGTTACTATAGTTATTTAATTTTTCTTGTGTTCTAGACAAAAAAATTGTTTTAAAAAATTCTGCATATCCGATCGCTGAATGTGTTCGTTGTTTTCTTAGGTTTTATTTAATGTTATTAAATGTTGGCCTTTCCTTTATTATTATTAGGATTTACATTATTTTTTTTTAGCGTTTTTTATATGTGGATGAATCTGTTATTCTTGTATCTTCTTCTAGATGTTTGTGGGCGTTTAAATATATAAAAAAATTAAAAATCGTTCTTGATAATGGCTGAAAAAATTATTTGTGTCCAGAAAAAACAAAAAAAAAAAACATTTGTACGAACACAAGAAAATTTATGTATGATTTACATTATTGGGACTATTGTCCTCATCTTTGTTGCCAATATTTATTACAAAGTTTCGGCCGCTGTACGCTCCGGCCTTCTTCAGGTGGTTAGAATGTCGAACTGAACCCTTTATTTATCTCCTGAGTGAAATTAACAGGATATAACTGATAATTGACATCCATTAAACACGGCACGTGGAACTATTAGGTTGGTGCAAAAATAATGACGTAATAATGTCGTTTTTTGACGTTAAAAATACGTCAAAAAACGTCATTCTTACGTCATTATTTTTGCACCAACCTAATAGAACAGTCCGACCCAGTGAGTGAAATAAAGGGTTCATTTCGACATTCCAACCACCTGAAGAATGCCGAGGCGTACAACGGCCGAAATGTAATAAATATGGCGACAAAGATGAGGGCAATAGACGGAATAATGTAAATAATGTACATAATACCACATCTCAGAAATATCGACACACACACATATATATATATATGAAGAAATATAGTTTTTTGTTGTGCTATATTTATGGGATAAAGTGCTCAATGTCAGAGATAGAGCGTATGTAAATATAGATATAAAAGGGAACATTGAAACAGCCTAACGCTTCTGAGAGTTGACTCCAATGTTCACTTTCATATATATATATATATATATATATATATATATATATATATATATATAATCTTCTCATCTATAAATATTATAGGAAAAAGATGCAACAAACTTAACATGCAACAGCGGTTTGTGTTTTTCTCTCGATTATCTAATGAGTGAACATTGTTTTAATCTGCAAACGGAACAAAGATGGATGCTTGGGCGTTGTAGGAGAGAGAGAGAGAGAGAGAGAGAGAGAGAGAGAGAGAGAGAGAGAGAGGAAGAAGGAATTTGTTGGAACCAGAAAAAAAGGGTAGTAAATGTCTTGATAGAAGGAAATAAACCTAAAAAGGAAAAGAAAGAAGTATAATTTTTCTCTTTAAATGAAAAATTGGAAATTGCGGGAGTTGTGAGTCATGAAGAATAATAATGGGAGGAAATAAATGTATTTTAACATTTTAAATGTTCCAAGAGCATATATATATATATATATATATATATATATATATATATATATATATATATATATATATATATATATATATATATATATATATATATATATATATATATATATATGTACTAGGTTGGTGCAAAAATAATGACGTAATAATGTCGTTTTTTGACGTTAAAAAACGACATTATTACGTCATTATTTTTGCACCAACCTAATATATATATATATATATATTTAAAGCAGCTCAGTTCCTAGGAACCAACAGCCCAGACACCAGCACATAAGGACCAAATACAGAGACCAAGTGCACTCCAAACGACCCTCCGTAGATTTTGAATTAAGAGTTGTCGTTCTCTTAGACCTTTTGCCATCCAAGGCTATTTTGTCGATAGCTGAAGGGAGAAGAAGAAGATTAAAGCCAAGGGTATTAAGACGTAAGTTAATGTAATGGATTCGACTGGAATTCGAAATCGGCTCTATGATTCCTTAATTCGAGCCTCTATCCACTACTCCACCGTGCCTATATGCAGATTAGAAAAATCGTAAGTTGGTAATCCAACTGAATTCTATCAATATAAAATATTAAAACTTATCCACAAAAGAGAGCTTAAAATATTTATTATAGAGTATAGAAATGAATTACATAAAAATGGAACTCAATTGTATCCCATTTTTATGGCTATTTCACTCCTCGCGATAAATTCCCTGGCTGCATGTCAATATTAAAATATTTGATAACAGCTTTTGATTACACAGTGCTTACAGCCACATCGAGTTCAAACTCTGATTACCGTACGATCACCGGGATTAAGCAACGTCAAGCCTGGTCAGTAACTAGATGGGTGACTGCTTGTGAATACCAGGTGTAGTAAAATTGGATTTGAGTGGGATGTAATGGATGATCATTCGGCATTGTTAATAGTTTGGTTCGTTATATTAGGAAAGGTTCGTTATGAATCAAACTCTTTTCCCCGCAGTCATTTAAACTTCATAGAAATTAAATTTACATTTTAAAATAGGTATTTTTTAATTTCAAATCGTATAATTAAATACTTATTAGAATAAATTCTATTTTAGTCTAACCCCAACATTAAGGCATTAAATAGTTATTATAACCTTAGTTCGCTGTCAAGTTTTTTGAATTCTCGTATACTTGTATTTTGATTGGTTATTCCAGCTTATGTATCAGAGTTTCCCCTTATAATGTGGATTTTTTAAATATATATTATACTTTATTTGCTATATTTTTGTCAGACATGTTGCGGGTCTTGCGACCTTCATTAGGTGAAAAGTGTTTTTCCACATATGTAAATGAATGAATTTTTCCTTATGTTTTCCGATATTTAACCATTTCTTTTGTCACAAAAGATTAGAATGGCAGCAAGGCCTCATCTTTTGACAGTTGAAATGTCTAGATGTAATGGTAAGTTCTATGCTAACCGTTTCTTCTCTCGAAATTCTCGCTTACGGAACTCTCTGCCGGCTTTGGCTTCCCAGTTAACATTGCTCTTTAAAAATTAGAAAGAATGTCAATTGTTATCTACTGCTTTCTTAATTACTTTCCTTTTATTGTTTTCTTTCCTTAATATTGTTTTTCTCATGTTCTCTAACACTTTATAACCCCCTTGCGTCATAGTGGCTTTATTGCCTTGCTTGGGGTGAATGATCGGTTCATTCTATCGATCTTGGAGTTATTTGATTCTTATCGCGCATTTTTTTACAAAATTCAGATTAAAAGGAAGTTTTCCTCCCATACCCAAGGAGCTGCTGCGCAGAGATCATATGCGAATCTTTTACGCGGGCTTATAGGGGACCACATTTACCACTCAGCGTCTTCTTTCCAACAGATGCAGCCTTGTAAGTCTATCGCCCATTCGTGTCAACTGTAAAAATGAGACCCGTTCTTTGGACCAATCAGTTCCGTCCTCACAGCTAGAGTCGAATTACCATAACTTCCTACGTATTCCAATTGTAAGGAAAAAGTTTCCTAAACTACAACTCGTGCGTGGGTGATTCTTTTCTTGAGTTTTGTATTGGTTGAAGAGCAGTGCAGTTAAAGAAATGATAAATTACTAACTTCATCTCTAACAAAGATACACTATTTAATCTACGTGGGGTTATATTAAATAAATAATTCAGAATGCAGCTTTGTTTGAAAATAACGGGACTGGTGCCACAAATAATTTATTTCAATTCAAAACAACAAACTACATGGTTTTCCCTTCAAAATAACCTCCTCACGTTTAATTGCACTTTTCCATCCTTCTCCGCCACCCTTCTATGCATTGCTGGAAGGAATTGTCTTGGATGCCCTCAGCTCCATTGTTAAGTCCCTCTTGATGTCATCCACGCTTTCAAAACGGGTTCCCCTGATAATCATCTTGTGCTTGGGGAAAAGAAAACCGTCACATGGGGCAAGATCATGTGAATAGGGAGGTTATTACAGTACGGCGATGTTCTTCTCGGTCAGGAACTGCCGGATGCTCAGGGAGTTGTGAGCAGGTTCATTGTGGTAAAGCAGTCACGATTTGTCCTGCCACAACTCTCGTATGTGAAAAAAATACCATGGTTATAGAGAGCTAAGATCATACTTATATACTTTCAAGATATCATGTTAAATGATAACTCAATCCACTTCTCCCCCTTTCACCCAAAGCTCACACAGCACCCCCAGTTCCGTTATTTTTAGACAAACCTCGTACATCTGAGGATGGCTGTATGACACAATCACCGAAACACTGTGATAACCACAAGTAAATGAGTACAATAGTCCGAATGTAGATAGTGTAAATAACGATAACTCCTCATCCCAAAATTTTAGACAAAAGATACACTAGTTAGGTATAAGGTTGATATCAAACTCTTAACCTTTGAATTGCAAGATCGGCATTATAACTATCGTTTTTTTTTTCTGCCGACCGCCATGATATTTTCCACAACTTAGGTAAATCTGACATTGCGCCACACAACGGAAGGCCTCAGAGCGCATTAACGTATTTTCTTGTGTATAATACGAGAAATCTTTGAATGAATATTACAGATACAATAGGGATCCTATTGTAAACAATACACGTTTTCAGAAATGTTTGCACAGCTTAAAATAACGCTTATTTAAAACAGCAAAATTGCAAATACACTCAGTTTGCACAATAGAAGAGAAAACACAAAGTAAGCAGGTGTTGATAACAATTGATTACAAAAGACATTTCATATGTCGGCAAAATTTGTTCTTTGGGAATTAGCATAATTAAATGTCTTTTGTTTTTCTCAAAAGATAACGTTTGTTTACATTTTGGTTTTCTTGTTTTTACTTTTTTTTGTCATTTTCTTGTTTTTTATAGTTTCCTCTCTTCATTTGAAGTGAAACACAATTATTTTCTTTTATTTTTATAGTTTATAAATATATAGACATATGATAAAATCAGAAAAGGTACTATTTGTCTGGAAAAGGAACTCCAATCACTTGTGGATTGGGGAAGGAATTGGCTGGTTAATTTTAATGTCTCAAAACAAAACTGCTCTCTATTACTCACCACAAAGAACCATCCCTGCCTCCCATTAGAATGTCTGACGCCCAAATCCATGAGAGAACCTTTTTGCAACTGCTCGGTCTCACATTGTCTGTTGACCTGCGATGGAACAAATACATTAAGTCAATAGCTTCGTCGACCGCAATGAAAGTTGGTTCCCTGTGCCACCCCAGAAAAAATGATTGCTGATGACATTATTTTTATAATACCCAGAAATTCATACACATATGTCCTCAAGAACACATGGCACAGTGGATAAAGGCCCCAAAGAGTGTGAGTTCAATACCTGTTTAAGGCAGTGGAGAAATTTCAGAGGGGGGAATTAACAGGAGATAACTGATACCTACATCCATTAAACATGGCACGTGGAACTAGAACAGTCTAGCCCAGTGAGCAAAATAAAGGGTTCAGTTTGACATTCGAAACACCTGAAGAAGGCCGGAGCGTACAACGGCCGAAACGTTGTAATAAATATGGCGACAA
>OZ010580.1:6348602-6388602 GCA_963932145.1 Acanthosepion lycidas
TCAATGATAATGTTGTTAAGCTTATCAGACGATATGAAAAGAATTTACATAAAATAAATAGACAACACTTGTCTATATTATTTGATGAAACATGTATGAATATATATATATATATATATATATATATATATATATATATATATATATATATATATATGTAGATATACATATAAAATGTACACACATATATATATATATATACACCTATAAAATCTACATGAATGAAAAATGTTGCCTAAATACACACAATTTAAATATATATATATATAAATATATATATATATATATATGTAGATACACATAAAAAATCTATATATTCAGTTAAAAATAAAACAATATATATATATATTTATATATATATATATATATATGTGCGTGTGTGTGTGTGCGTGTGTGTAGATATAGATATAGTTAGCAGCAAATGTAACGTTCTTTTCTTTGCAAGCTTAGGTGGAAACGGTGATCTGGAGCAATTGAGTGGCTATTACGCCTAACACACCTAACACCACATAACCTTTTTGTAGGATGTGCTAATAGATCTTTGCACAGGCTCAAATCGAAATCAATTCCCAATTAAAGCACGCAATTTCTGATAAATTTGCAGAAATTAATATACAAATATGTCAAATGGTTAGCAAGCTTGATCAGTTCCGAATGATCAGTGAGTTTGGGCCCCACTGGGTGCTCCATACTTTCGCCGTTGTACCACATCTGTGCTACGCTTAGAAAATTCCCACATCAAATTATGTTTTGATATGACAATGCTTATATAATTTTTTTTTTAAGATATTGTATTTTATTTATGTGGTTGTGGTACCAAAGCAGGAGAGACCATTAGAACAAATACCATGAAAATATTTATAGAAAAGACAGAATTAAAACCACATTACGGCGGTAAATTGACTAAAATCTATTTATTCAAGCTCACTAAATATATCATGTGCCTTCATTCTGCTCTGTGGGTATCAGCTTTTCCAAACCTCCATCTTCATAATGTGCTCCAGAAACCTCGTCTCTTTATGTTAAGTATAAATTTCCTTTTTGTTTCCATTTTCTCTAAAACTTCGTCGCAGCTCAAGTGTACGGTACATGGTATCCTCAGCATCTTTCTGTAGAACCCATTTTCCTTTCTTTGCTAAAGATGTCGGAAAAAAGTTAAGCTTATTCTGTTGTGCCAGAAAGTACTCCCAAGTAACTTTTGACCGCGTAAAATGTTTTATGGAACCTCAGGTTTCGATATTTACCATTTTAGGGACCCTTGGCTGAGTGTATTTAAGTATTTATCACTGGTGGTTATTGTTTGATTCTTTTGATAATATTGTAGCGCTTCGCGTGAATGAATATTTACCTCGAGTACGAGTTGCTTTAAAGTAGTGGTTCGCAAGTAATTTTTTTTCTCTGGGCCTGCTCACAAATTTTTATGTAATAAAAAATACATTTAAAAATAAAAAGAAGCAGAAAGAGAGTTAAAAGGGAGATAACCGTGTATTCGAAGTCAGAAAATTATCATTCTTCGATTGACAGTTGGATTAAAATTTTTTTTCTCTGGGCTGCATTTTCGGAATGAAAGTTTGAACGCGACTCATCTGTTATCCCTTTCGTCTAACCTACTATTTATTGCCTTCCACCTCACCTGCTATCCCCTTCCGTCTCATCTGCTATCCCCTTCCGCCTCACCTGCTATCCCATTCTGCCTCACCTGCTATCCCCTTCCAGCCCACCTGCTATCCTATTCTGCCTCACCTGCTATCCATTTCCGCCTCACCTGCTATCCCCTTCCAGCCCACATGCTATCCCATTCTGCCTCACCTGCTATCCCTTCCGTCTAACCTGCTATCCCCTTCTGCCTCACCTGCTATCCCATTCTGCCTCACCTGCTATCCCCTTCCCTCTCACCTGCTATCCCCTTTCCACCTCACCTGCTATCCCCTTCCGGCCCACCTGCTATCCCATTCTGCCTCACCTGCTATCCCCTTCCGGCCCACCTGCTATCCCATTCTGCCTCACGTGCTATCCCCTTCCGCCTCACCTGCTATCCCCTTCCGTCTAAACTGTTATCCCCTTCCGTCTCACCTGCTATCCTCTTCCGCCTCACCTGCTATCTACTTCCGCCTCACCTGCTATCCCCTATCCACTGCTTTAACGCGGAAAATGTTTACTTTAACAAATCATTTCAGTTTCTGCAATTATACCTTTTGAGTACTTTGACTACTCCTGTGAATCTGAGGGTGGCGAGTAGTGTTCAAATAGTAGACTCTTACATTCCATTATGCACAGATACTCCTGGGAAAGGCATGAATCATTCACCCCTGCTAAGTGTTAAATTGTAAGACTTCTATCTCGAAAAATGATTGTTATTCTCACAATTTTTTTAATGCAGTATCCACTTGCTAAAAAAAAAGTATTATTATTAAGACACCACGATATTTGTTGGTTTTAAATAGTATATAAGTTTGATAAGCTGTAAAAAGTAGGGTTTGGGCAGCAATTGAGTTCTTAAACTCTAAGCTTTCAATTAGCATAACTATGTACCATGTTAAGATAATCATAAATTTTGAGGCTTGTTTCACATCTCTGACGTAATGACTCCTTATTATTGCCTTGTGCCAGACTAAGCTTAGCTAAATAAAGTTCTCATCACATTAATGAGATAAATAAGTATTCCTTTATTAATAATGCTGTTTTATATTCATTCTTGGAATGTATTCCGTTTAAAGAGAATCATAGAATCATAGTTCTTTAAATGGAAATCTTTGTTCATGCCTTTCGGGAATTTAATTAAACAATGTAAAATTCTGTGTACTGTTACAGTACACAGAATTTTTTTTTTTTTTTTTTTTAATAATGAATGGGCTAAAATTAAATTGAGAGCCACAGGGCTCAAAAAATCGTATCTGCTGACGCCTGAAAATCCCTGTAATATTTTCCGGCAATTGAATAAGTGGTTTTAGAATTTGCTGCTTTTTTTTCCAGAAGAAAAAAAGTATCTAGCGAAATTTGCCAGGTTTGAAATAGTTCGAAATATGAATAAAGAGGGAAAACCCTTGCAATATAAGGAAAACTAAATATCTTATCTTCAGTAAGTATTAGGTTACTGCAAAAATGATGACGTAATAATGTCGTTTTTTGAAGTATTTTTTAACCTCAAAAAACGACATTATTACGTCATTATTTTTGCACCAACCTAATATTACAAAATCTGTCCGGAATATATCAAGTCTTTATGAATATTTCGTTGCGGAGCCTCGATGTAATTTAAAAGTCAAAAGGGAACATTCGTGCCTTGAAGAAACCTTATAGTATACGCTGTCTAATTTAGGTCTGATGTAAACTCATTTTAAGACAGTAGAATAGATAGAAAATTTACTCTGGCTGTTATATAACATAAAAGAAAAAATAGACCTTAAAATTAATGGTTAATTTACAGTATGTTTTGAAAAAGCACGCTCAAGGTGCTCATGTTAAAAAACATGAAAATGCTTTAGTTTAAATAATGTATGAGTGGATGAAGGCATTTTATGTCTTTAAAAACGGACATATTTTTATTAAAAAAAAGTACATAAGCACATAGTATACATAAATCTATTAAAACGAAAAAGAAGGAAAGACAAGGAAAAATATAGTAAAAAAGGAAATAACAGTAAAATTATAATTGACCCAAAGAGTATTGAGTTCAATACCTGGCCACAGCAGAGGTGAACAAAAACTTAGTGAGTTGAGTTACTAAAGGGAAATAAGTGAAACTGAGACATCCAGATAAAGCATGACACTTGAAACTAGAGCAATTTACACCGGTTATAAAGGGTTAGGTTCGAAATTCCAACGTATATCACCTGAAGAAAGCCGGAGCGTACAGAGTCCGAAACGTCGTGAATGTGACAATGAAGATGAGGGCAACAGTGTGAACAAAAAGAAAGCTAACCATATACCGATTCTCAGAACTGAACCAGGGACAAAATATATAAATATGTACATAACGAATAAACTCATTAGCGGGCTTCTGTCAAAGGACAGAGAGACAACTGAGAAAATTATACTGAGAGGTGCCCAGCCCGGGGAACAGCTGCCCGAGGGAGGGATCGCTGCTCGCACCGAGGCCAGCGTAACCGACGATTACGGCGGCTCAGGGTAGTTTTTCTCCTTGTTCCGGGCGTACGCGCCCGGGTCATCATCTAAAAAAAGGCCTTGTGTCACATCTTCTCCAAGTGGGGGGGGGACGCGTTAATACCGCGTGTAATTTACTCTTTCATGAGTAGGTTCACGTTTACTTATCTCCCAGTTACGTCTCTGTCTTTGGACAGAGTGCGCTCTGGGGCTTCTCTGTCAAAGGACAGAGAGAAAACTGGGAAAATAATACTGAAGAGATGCCTAGCCCTGGGGAACAGCTGCCCGAGGCTGCGCCCGCACATTACACCAGAGCGACTGTTGCGGGGGCTGAGGGCAATTTTTGTCCTTGTCCCGGGCGTATGCGCTCGGGTCCTCACCTAAAAAAGGCCTTGTGTCACATCTCGTCCAAATGGAAAATACTCCCAGTCGTATTATCAGCACTGGGATTGTATTAAAGCTAAGCAAACTACTTTCTGGGAACTGAAGGAATGGTTGCTGGGTTTGTAATTCATAGTGCTGATTCTCTTGTAGTATTATATGTTTTGTCCTCGATTGAGCTCTGAATAGCGAGGCGCGATAACAGTTTAGCTTCTTTGTCGTATTCCTGTTGAAAAAAACTACGAACTTTTGTTCAACGCAATATAACCTCCCATTTTGTTTGGTATTATAGAATACATACATTTTTCGAAGGCGTAAGTTACCTTAATGATAACAACATGAATAAGTAAAATGTCCTTTTTTGATATATTGTTTTTATAAAAACATATCTACTGTTCGAAGTATAAGGCGTGTATTGGGGAGCTCAGAATCAAAAAAAGGACAAAAAAAATCCAACTATCTGGATAGTAAAATGCGACAAAAAATGTGACCCAGAAAATCAAACCAGCATAGGAATATCTAAAAATGTCTTTCAGAAACAAAGCAAAGCATTAAGACACAGGAAAATGTTATAGATAAAAGACAAAAAAATTAGAACGTTGAATTTCTGCATAATACCAAATGTATGTTGGATTTTTTATAATACCAAATTATTTTTTTAGGTTTGTATAATACCAAATTATTTTTTTAGATTTTTATAATACCAAATGTATGTCGGATTTTTTATAACTTCAAATGTATGTTGGATTTCGCCGAGGAAAAGACTTGAAGACAAAGGAAATGTGGTTCTACTAAGGTTTGTTAAGAATATCATAGACAGAACATGTGAGGAACGAGCAATTCTTCAGGAAAATAGCAAAATCAAGAAAATTATACTTACAATCAGAAAGAAACAACTGGAATGTCTGAGACATTTATGAGATTTATAAGGAAAAGGAAAGTGGAATCGAAGAACTTAATACACACAGGACGTTTAAAGAAAAGAGAAGAAAAGAAAAACGGCGGTTATCTAGAGAGACAAAGAGGAATGATGAAGTGTCAAAAAAAGAGCCATGATCGTCTGCGGCTTGAAAAAGATGGTGCATAAGAGAAGTAAAAGAAATCCTTTGCATCCTAACATCCAACCAAACGGCTAATCTGTAAACTTGTTCTAGAACTAAGTATCAAATATTAGATTATGAGTGTTTTCCTGATTGATTCGTTTTTTACGGTTTATCAACCCAATAAATATTTTTAAATTCTAAGAATTATTTTTTGAGATAATAAAGATTTATTGATACGCCTTATTAATTAAATTTGAGAAGATCTATACTTCCCCCCATGGTATTTGCGTCTAAGTGAATATAACGAACCCAACTGGAATTGGAACTCGGCACTCTAGCAATTCTGAGCCATTACCTATTATACCATCCGCACATACAATATTACAGCACCTGGTATTACCAAGCGGTAACTCATCTCGGTACTGACCAGTCTTAACGTTGCTTAACATCGGTGATCGTATAGGAACGGGTGTTTCAATGTGATGTGACCGCAAGCAAATATTAGATTAAATCCTGCATTTACCATATTTAGTTTTAATATGGGAGAAGGTCAAACATAACCATTAGAATAATAGACTACCCACAATGCAATGCAATTGACCAAGGTTTCGCAACGTGGGCCATATGACCCCCTGAGGGCCATGAGATATTTTCAGGGCTACAAGGCCAAGCTTGAAAAATGGGGAGACACAGAAAATTTAGGACCCATCAAATATATATATGAAGTATTTGGGAATTAATAATTATTATTTAAAATAAAATATTAAAATTATTATTAATTGAAATATTAAATTAATCTAAACCATTTTGTTAACATAAAGATTTCTTTTTTATCTAATCTATACAAAATGGCTACTTATTAGTTTTCAATTTCTTAAACTTTAAAATTCATAATTTAAAGTTTAAATTAAGGTACGTTTTCACCAAATTGTCTTTCAATTTTGAAAAATTAAATGTCCTGAACAAAAAGCTCAAAGGAAATTATTCCACCCTGTTTTCTTGCAAGGAAGCAATTAACGCATTTAACGGGAATCTGAAGCTGTTCTGGTTGAGCGTTGGGAGACGGGAGTTTTCAGTTTTCTACCTTAGCAAATATATCAACTGAGGTGCTTCATGCTGAGCTAGCAGTTTATTTTGATCATTTGAAGCAGTTGCTGACGATATGAAACTTCATTTCTGTGATCTACACCAAATGAGAGCACCGCTCTGGTTTGTGGATCCCTTCATTGCTAATGCATCTGAAGTTGATATCATCTTACAAGAAAGTCTCATTGAACTTCAAAATAACACAGCAGCTTGGTTGCGTCTGGTTTTCAGTCGGATGATGCTATCAAAGAGTCGAAATCGCCTTTACGTAGAGAAAAGAGGCAGTTTACGTCTTTCTCTCTCTCTCTCTCTCTCTCTCTCTCTCTCTCTCTCTCGGCATTCAAACCAAACATTGACAATTTGGGAGCCCTGCACCAGTCACAGGGATCCGATTGAAATCATAAACGATAGAGCTGATTTTACGTGTTTTTGTTTTATAAATAAATGGGTTTATTCAAAGAAAATATTTATCCAAATAATATTATTCTTTGATTTAGAACTGGAGTTAGTGTTTCGATGCCACAGTACTAGTCAATCTACAACCTTTAATATTCTTATTTCTCTAGATGTATTAAGTTGAGGGATGGGACGAGGGGGAGAAGGTGAGATAAGAACTCAAGTTAGCTTGAGGGGCCATAAAAAAGCTTGAATTGGATTGAAGGGGCCACGTCAAGAATAAGTTTGAGAAACATTGCCACAGACTACCGACTATGCTTCACTGTTATGGCACTTGGACATCTACTTACATTCAATACCAAAAAATAATGTGATAAAAAAAAAATCATTCGTTATTTTCGAACAAGAAGACAAGCGTTATTGTGATTCGTCTTTTAGGCTATTTTTAAGAGATGACAAAAGATGTCTTGATTTGGGGATTTGAATAAAACTAAGAAGGAAAAAGGAGTTCAAAATATATACATGTTCGATAAAAAATGTTTTGTTAACAATTTTCTTTATAATCTACAGCAGACGTAAATCTCATTAAGCAAATTAGAATTAAAGAATAATTAATCTATATATTAATGCCGTCACGCATTGCTTCCTAATGTTATTCAAATCAGCGCACCCTTAATGTAGAAGGACTTTTATCACGGCGCCACTAAGTCAGCAAATATTGAGCAAATTACAATTAAGATCGAAAGTCCAAATAACTCTCGTCAGATTCCTGTTATTTCAATTTCATTCCATTTTCTCCGTCCGGTTTCTGTTGTCTCATCATTTTCTCTATTCTAATTAATGTTTAATAAATAAAAAAACATGATTCATTAGCGCAATATTAAAAGCTACAATCTACAGACATAATTAAAATAATTTTTTTATTTCCTATTATTAGCTAACTCATATAAAATAATTATTTCTATTTAACCCATGGATGTCTAACATCCATTTTTTTGAACAGCGGTATTAGTGAAGGGAACATAAAATTAATTATAACACCACAGCCCGTTGTCATAAACTGGTGTATGACGCCACCATTTTATAACAAACCTACTACTCTCCGACACATGGTCGCTAGAGTCTGATAACTTCTGGTTGTTGCTACTGGGTGATTGAAACGCTAATTTCTTTTTCTTCCATTGATTGAATAGTTTTCCACGGTTTATCAACCATTTGCAGGTTATTTAAAGGCAGAACGTATTTTAGATTGTAACAATATTTTTTGGATGGGAGAATATAATAATTTAGCGATACACGTCTTACTAATTAACCCATAGCTGGGGGAGAAGTGTTGAATATAACCAACCCAACTGGAATTGGAATTCGGCTCTGAGATTACCAACTCCGAGCTATTATTCATTACACCAACACACAGCCAAGCATAAAGCATCTTGCCTTTCCAGATATTCTTCGTTCTAGCTGATTGTCGATTCGAAAATCTTGTATAGGACTTTCCCAGCTCACGTTGTGTTTTTTAGATCCTGGAAAAGCTCTATCGAACAAAGCCTGCCAGATCTCTGGAACAAGATGAAATCGACCGTACTAGTCGTATTGTTACAGCATTATTATAATTTCTGTTAAGGAAAAAATTCAACGTTCCTCATATGAAAAATTTGTTTTAATTTAATGCTAGCAATATTCACTACTACTGGTGCTACGAGTGTAAATCTTAAGTCCAACAATATGGACCCACTGGTTCAGGTAAATCCTATGTGCTTCTGTCTGGCGAGGTGTCTGTTGCTGGGAACCACTAAGATTCGGCGGATTTTTACTTCAGACGACTTCTTTTGATGACTCATCCTGACGACTTTTGCTGGCATCTCTTCCGACGACTGACTGTAACTCCAGCTCTTCAACTGGCGATGTCCCGAAATCGCTGTACGACTTTCCAGTTTACTGGCAAATGCTGCACACCTGAATAAATAGAAATTTCTGCCACCCAATTCCAAAGCAGAGTTAAACTCGATTGGTAAATTCTGATCACGTTATCCTTCAGAATCAATCTTACCTCAGTTTAAACAGAAAAGAAAAATTGCTCACAAGTTCAGTCGAAAAAATAGCAAGTCTTTTATTAAAAAATTAAAGGGAGATAAAGCTTTTGAAAACCATATTAGAAACAAACGTAACTAAAAAAAAAAAGTAAAGATACCAAGGATGAAAGCCGATGAAATCAAATCTAGGTACTAACTATTTGGAGAAACCACTCTCTGATTGACCAGATTAAGGAGTGTAGCCGTGCGGGTTGGTGAAACTTTTTAACCCATAGTTGGAGGTTTTGAATTCTGAGTTGTCCTTGTCCTAGAATGGTTTGCAAATCAAGGCTATATGACCCAGACTGCATTACTATTTATCTATGGATTGTGTGGGGAGATTCATACGCTACCCAAGGGTATTTACAAGTAAGTAGATGCAACGACCTCGACTGGAATTCGAACTCGACTATCCATTACTCCAACCCTGATCCCACAATTGGTATACAACTTATTTTCAAAGTGTTTACAAACAAATTAACATTAGCATAGATAAAAAAAAAAAACAGCCACGCGGACAGAGATAATTTCAGAATGGGTAAAGTATTTAGACAAAAAAAAAACTTATTAGGAATATAGAAAGTATAGCACTTAATTGTTATGTATTTTATATCTCCTGATATATGTCAGTAAATGCTGGACAATTTCTTACAAATAAAGAAGTCCCGAAGCGAAAAAACAAATATAGTTCTACAGAAGAATGCCAAGATTGAACATATGAGCAGCAAGGAAGTTCTAAAGAAAATAGTAACCAGAATAACACTTAAAATCAGAAACGGACAGTTGGCGTTTCTGGGACAAATTATGAGGAATGAAGGCTTAGATAATTCAACACTTAGGGGACACTTAGGGGACATAATAACGATAGGAGGGCCAGAAAAGAAAAAAGCGAGTTACCTACCAAACGTCCTTGAGAGGAGACGACACATAAAAGAAGAAAACTGGATAATATACCATCTAAAACAATAGATCAGTTGATTGAAAAAAAAGAAAGAAAAAAGAAACATAAGGTTATAACAGACCAATTTGTATAGCTTTGGTTGACAATGAGAAAGCATCTGATTCAGTAGAACACTCGGCACTCGCTAACTTGCTCCCAGAGCGTCATATTAACGGAAACTATAAAAATTGATCTCTTATTTACATATGTCGGAATGTATCAAGGACACATGGCGCAGTGGATAAAGGGGTTGGTTAAATCCAGTGACAGGACCCAAAGAGTGTGAGTTCAATACCCAGTTAAAGCAGTGGAGAACTTTCAGAGGGATAACTCATAAATGACATCCATTAAAACGTGGCACGTGGAACTAGAATAGTCTACCCCAGTGAGCGAAATAAAGGGTTAAGTTCGACTTTCCAACTTCCTGAAGAAGGCCGGAGCGTACAACGGCCGAAACGTTGTAATAAATATGGCGACAAAGATGAGGACAAAAGTCCGAATGATGTAAATAATGTACATAATACTTAATCTCAGAAATATGGACAGATACTGAAGTTATCTCTTATATAACTTTTCTATTTCATTCAATCAAACGTTAAGCACTTCTATCTTTCTGTCTTACTCGCTAAAAACCAAGTAGCGTCTCTGATATGTCTTTTTCGTCTTTCCACGTATTCAAAATGGAATAGTCAATTATTTATTAGGTACTGGCAGAGGGTAAAATATGTACGTTCTAACTAGGGAACTAAAGGAGGGATAAGTTGAATTATAATTTTGGTTCTAATCTATAGTGGGAATCCTTATTTAAAAAAAAAAAATGTAATAAGACCGAAATCTATAGTGTAAATGATTGCAAAATACTTTCCCTTCCCCAATTTATAGGCAGAATCAGACAAAAGAATGCTGGGATTTCTTCCTAGCCAATAAAACTCGCTTTTTCTTGGTTTCGTACGACACTGTCCCGATCTTTCTTGTTTTGAACTCAGAACGTTATGTTCGTTTATCCGAATTTGCTCTTCTGTATCAACCCAAATTTTTAGTTTGTCAACTTTTTGCCATATTACTATTTCTTTGCCTTATTACTGTTAATTTGCCTTGCATATATTGTTTACTTGCTTTATATTATTTTTTGTAGTGTTCTTTTCTTTATTCTTGTATTATTGTTTATTACAAACTTTGTCAATTCTCTTGGTTGGGTAGCTCTGCCATTTGCATTTAACCATGATCACTTTACAATAAGGAGATTATTTATTTGATATAAAACACTAATATAAAAAAGCCCACAGTTTAGTAAAGATTATTAAACAAGTTTCTATTTACTTATATACATGTTAGAAATAATCAAAAGTGGTCTTCACTTGTTTTCTTATTCTCCTCTTTGAGAGAGCTATTTCTTTTTACTAGGACTTTAAAAGGACACTATATGCGAACCTTGTATATTCAGTTGAAGAAAGTTTTCTTAAAGCCTACATCTGCGTACTTTTGTCAATGCAATACATAAACACAATGTCGTCCAGTTATCTGTTTTGAATAAACAGCGGTAAAAATTAATAGAAAATCCAAAGCTTAAAAGAATACAATCATTTTATTTAAGAAAGAGCTTATTTGTTTGAAATTAAAAACATTTATCCGGGAAAGTCAATAGGCTTCTTTATTTACAAAAAAAATTATCACTTTTTATTTATTAGAATAATCTAAAGAAAAATGTAAAATTATTGAATTAAAATGAAATAAAATAAAACAGACTATATTTAATTTACAAATAATTCGCTACTATGAAGAGGACGGAAATAAATTATTTATTAATACTTTCTTTGGATCATGGGGAATGAAAACACTGATTTTTTTTACGACCCATCAACTTTCTGTGGGCGTCTCAAAGCCAGGAAACATTTTTAGATTGCAAGAACTTGTTTTGCGAGATAACAATGATTTTTACTGATAAAAGTTCTAAAAATTATCCTGTAACTGAATATGTGTGGGGGTGGGGAGAGGTGAATTCACACCTTTCCGCCAGGGTATTTGCGCGTAAGTGTATATAACGAACCCGACTGGAATTGGAACCCGGCTCTCCGATTTCTAATTCCGAGCCGTTATCCACTACAACCCATGCACATCTAAGCTTACAGCACTTAGTATTCTCAAACGGTTACCCATCTGAGTAAGGATGAGGTTTGATGTTGTTTAACTCGATGATATTTAGAAAGCCGGTGTTTCAACGCAATATTGTCGCATACCGAATCAGAATATATATACTTTTAAGGGTCTGAATATTCTAGTTTTGGAGTTTTAAGCTGGACACACAAATACAAAAAGGATTTAAAATAAAATTAACGTTTCTTTTCTTAATATTTTAAGTAATCTCTTAACGCTACTGTTAAACCAATAACAGCCTCTCAAGATTGAAGGCCTCTTAAGATTGAAGGCCTCTCAAGATTAAAGGCTACGGAACGAGGTTGTTTTATGGAAGTAAGAATTGTTCATTATTCACATTATTCGGACTATTGTCTTCATCTTTGTCGCCATATTTATTACGACGTGTCGGCCGTTGTACGCTCCGGTCTTCTTCAGGTGGTTGGAATGTCGAACTGAACCCTTTATTTCGCTCACTGGGGTAGACTATTCTAGTTCCACGTGCCATTTTTGAGGACACGTGTCACAGTGGATAAAGGCGTTGGTTAGAACCAGTGACAGGACCTAAAGAGTGTGAGTTCAATACCCAATTAAGGCAATGGAGAACTTGGAGAGGGGAATTAACAGCAGATATCTCATAACTGACATCCATTAAACATGGCACGTGGAACTAGAACAGTCTACCCCAGTGAGCGAAATAAAGGGTTCAGTTCGACATTCCAGCCACCCGAAGAAGGCCGGAGCGTACAACGGCCGAAACATTGTAATAAATATGGCGACAATGATGAGGACAATAGTCCAAATAATGTAAATAATGTACATAATACCTTATCTCAAAAATATAGACAGGATATGTATGATAGATAATTGTTCAACATAGATTTGAGTGTAGCAGAAACATCACCTCGGAATCTGTTTTACAAAGCAGCGACCCTTGGGTAGAAGCTATCTAAATTAACTTCATCTTTACAAATGGAATATGAATGCATTATTCATCCCTGTGTACATGGCATGGCTGGTCTTAGCTGTAAAGGTCTGAAATAATGGAATTAATAAATGTTGCTCGTCAAAACAATCGATACAGAGACTTGTGACACTTGGAAATAAAAATTCTTTTTTTTTTTACGATGATGTTGACCCAGTGCAAGGCTCGAAGGCCACTCAAGGCATAGGGATACTTAGTAAGAGGCGCAAACGACTAATCCTAGACTTGCAAAATTAGTGAATATTTTTTCTCAGTTATCATGTTGGCATTGTCCCGGCTCTTCGTCGGCGATGTCGAGTTTTCCTTTCCTGATACAAAGTATTAAGAAACAGATAAATTTCGTTAGAAAGAACCAAAAAAAGTGTTGGACTGATATGGCAGTAAATGCTAGACAATCACCTTACAGGTGAAGAGAAAACTGGAGGCCGCAGAAAGGGGTTATACAGAAGGATATTGAGAATTTCATGGATCGAGCGAGAAAGCAAAGAATAAGTCTCAAAGAAAAGTGTAAAAAACGAATTATACCCAGAATAAGAAAGAGTCAGCTGAAATCTCTTGGATGCATAAGAGGAAGGTGGGTTTGGAAAACTTAACACTCACATGGCATATTGCGATAAAGAGAGAGACCAACCAGAACGGCAAGGCAATAATAGAATGGAAGTTGTGGAGAGCTATATAAAAAAGGGACTGTGTGATTTATTTCTATTGTTTTTTTTTTCATTGTCCTTAACATCCATACAAGAATGGAAAGAAATATATAAAACTTAAGCAAACACAGAAAGAAAACTATAAAAGCTGGTTGGTTCACTGTGTCGTGCGAGACTATTTTTCTCTCCAGAATCTATCTTTCTTATTTTGTACTTTTCATATGGAGTCTAACATCTGGAGAAGGCCGTATAATCAACTGACTGAGATGTTGTCACATACGGAATTTACGGAAGAAGACAATAAGATTTTGTGAAAACAACGTCCCTTTTTCAACGAACCAAAAAATGGAGAGTTCGTTATAAGAAAAAGGAAATCAACAAATGCTTTTGTAAAACTTGAAAGCTTCATGCTGAGAGTTCAAAATAATTTTTTATTACTAATTTTATGAATCAATTTTTTAAATTTCTTTACTTAATTTTTTGTTATTTTATTAACTTATTTTTAATTACTATTAACTTTTTATTAGTAATTTCAAACAAAAAAAAAAAAAAAATTACCATTCGTCCATGCTTAGAATATTGCTACCCCATATGATCCATTGCTTCAAGTGATTCTCGATAACGTCCAAAGAAAATTCAGCGATATTATTGGTCTTGATCTGGCATCTCGGCTTCTGTTACTTTCTCATCGATGTAAAGTTGCTTCCCTCTGCCTTTTCTAGAAATATTCTATATGATAATTGTTTCGTTAAGGATTTCGTTATGGTACCTTGACTTAATTTAATTAATGAATTTTAGTTCAGTACTAGATTGACAAAAGGTCTCATCAATTTACAGCATAGTTGGATAGATGTAACCATAGGGTTTATGCTAACAACTATTTTTCTTATACATCTTGTTTGTGGAACTCTCTTTCCAGTTAACTTTGAACTTCAAAAATTTAAATGCAGTGTCAATCGTTATGTCTTGTCTTTCTGGTTACACTTCTATTGTTTTTTCGCACTGAGTAACCCCCTTGTTTTTTAGCGGCTATACAACATTGTTTGTTGTAAATTCGATTAAAAAAACAATTTTCATGCCAATACTTAAAAAACCCTATAAAATTGATTCATAATTAATATAATTAAATTATAATTAAGAATATTTATATTTATAAACCATTAAAGCAATTATTTCTCTTCGTGTTTTGAATTTGTAAAGAGTTCAATGGATAGAAAATTGGAAAACTTAGAGTTATGTTCTCCTAAGTGGCTAATGCTTGTCAGTTGAATAGAATTTCCATCACAAGAAAGAAACATATTTTCCAAAGAAAAAGAATCAGAATATGATTTTTTATCGTTCAAACATTTGCTGGGACAGTTGATCTCGTTTTTTTTTTTGTTGAAATTACTAATAAAAAATTAATAGTAATTAAAAAATAATAATAATAAAATTTAAAAAAATAATTAATGAAATTAAAAAAATTGATTCATAAAATTAGTAATAAAAATTATTTTGAACTCTAAGCATGCAGCTTTCAAGTTTTCCAAAAGCATTTGTTGATTTCCGCTTTTTTTTTTTTTTATAACGAACTCACCATTTTTAGGTTGCTTAAAAAAGAGACGTTATTTTCACTTTAAATGTGATTGCCTTCTTCCGTAAAATCCGTATGTGACAACGTCTCAGTCAGTTGATTATACGGCCTTCTCCAGATGTAGACTCCGTATGGAAAGTACAAATTATGGACCATGAAAAAAAAAAAGAGAAAGAAAATCACCGAAAAAAAATGCCTTGAAATTATTATGAATCTTCTGATAATTTCAAAAAATTCAGCATCTTATATTAAAATACAAGAAATACTAAGAAACGAGGGAATTGCACAGTAAAATTAGATTTGCTTTAAATTCAAGAAGAAACAATGAGATATAAAGGTGTGTTACGGAAAAAAGAGGATATCATAATGGAAAATATGGTTGGTCATCAAAAGATATTGATTGAGTCGAAAAATACAGCAGATTATAAATAAAAATACGGTAGATTATTACGGAAAATACAGTAGACCATGAAGAAAATGAACACGAATCTAAGGGAAAATGAGGCAGATTATTACGGAAAATACAGTAGATTGTGTAGAAAATGACGTAGATTCTAAGGGAAAATGAGGTAGATTATTACAGAAAATACAGTAGATCGTGAAGAAAATGACGTCAATTCTAAAAGAAAATGAGGAAGATTGTTACGGAAAATACAGTAGACCGTGAAGAAAATGAAGTCTAATCTAAGGGAAAATGAGGTAGATTATTACGGAAAATACGGTCGACCATGAAGAAAATGGAGTCGTTTCTAAGGGAAAATGAGGTAGATTATTACGGAAAATACAGTAGACCATGAAGAAAATGAAGTCGATTCTAAGGGAAAATAAGGTAGATTATTACGGAAAATAGGATCAACCATGAAGAAAATGAAGCCATTTCTAAGGGAAAATAAGGAAGGTTATTACGGAAAATATAGTAGACCATGAAGATAATGAAGTCGAATCTAAGGGAAAATGAAGTAGATTATTACGGAAAATACGGTCGAACGTGAAGAAAATTATGTCGATTCTAAGGGAAAATGAGGTAGATTATTACGGAAAATACAGTAGACCATGAAGAAAATGAAGTCGATTCTAAGGGAAAATATGTTAGATTCTTACGGAAAATACTGTAGACCATGAAGAAAATGAAGGCGATTCAAAGGGAAAATGAGGTAGATTATTACGGAAAATACGGCCAACAGTGAACAAAATGACGTCGATTCTAAGGAAAAATGATAAAGATTATTACGGAAAATACTGAAGACCATTAAGAAAATGCAGTTGAATCTAAGGGAAAATGTGGTAGATTATTACGGAAAATACGGCCAACAGTGAAAAAAAACGATGTCGATTCTAAGGGAAAATGAGGAAGGCTATTACAGAAAATACAGTAGACCATGAAGAAAATGAAGTCGATTTAACAGAAAATGAGGCAGATTATTATGGAAAATAGGATCAACCGTGAAGAAAATGAAGCCGATTCTAAGGGAAAATTAGGTAGATTATTACGGAAAATACATTAGACCGTGAAGAACATGACGTCGATTTTAAATGAAAATGAGGTAGATTATTACGGAAAATACAGTAGACCGTGAAGAAAATGAAGACGAATCTAAGGGAAAATGAGGCAGATTATTACGGAAAATACGTTCAACCGTGAAGAAAATGAAGTCGATACTAAGGGAAAATAAGGAAGATTATTACGGAAAATACAGTAGACCGTGAAGAAAATGAAGTCTAATCTAAGGAAAAATGAGGTAGATTATTACGGAAAATAAAGTAGACCGCGAAGAAAATGAAATAAATTCTGAGTGAAAATTATTACGGAAAAGACAGTAGAAAGTGAAGATGATGAAGTAGAATCTAAGGGAAAATGGGGTAGATTACTACGGAAAATGCAGAAGACCCTGAAGAAAATGACGTCGATTCTAAGGAAAATTAGGTAGATTATTACGGAAAATACATTAGACCGTGAAGAACATGACGTCGATTCTAAGTGAAAATGATATAGATTATTACGGAAAATACAGCAGACCGTGAAGAAAATGAAGTCTATTCTAAAGGAAAATGAGGTAGACTATTACGGAAAACACAGTAGAACGTGAAGAAAATGAACTCGAATCTAAGGGAAAATGGGGTAGATTATTACGGAAAATACAGTAGACTGTGAAGAAAATGACGTCGATTCTAAGGGAAAATGACGAAGATTATTACGGAAAATACAGTAGACTGTGAAGAAAATGAAGTCGATTCTAATGGAAAATGAGGTAGACTGTGGCACCATTTAACGAGGCAGAAAGGGAAAAGAAAGAAAAGAGGAAAAGGAAAGGCTAAGGACCGAATCGTGGGTGATAAGCAAGAACACACACACGGCTAAGAGACAATGGATAAAAGGATATTTTGATAAGTAACAAATGGCGAAAGAATGTCATTACAATGACAGGAAAATTCTGAGTAAAAAGAAAGGGAAGGTAAGAAAGAATCAGATATGTTTTGGCATCGGCTGTGTTATCTAAGGATATGAAAACAAACTATTGGTACGGGAAGACATCTTATTATCAACTACAGACCGGCTGGCCAAAGAAAAAAAAATTCAAATGAAAATGTTATTTCGATAAGTGACGAAAAACAGGCAACTAAGGGGACTTTCGACAGATATGAAAAATTAAGGACCACCTACGAGTGTCCTTTGACCGATTTTCCTTCGATGGAACATCCTTGGCCTGCGATAATAAAATTATGTTATCAGAAATATGTACCGAAGGAAAATGAATGGGAACCTAGAAGTGTTTTTTTTTCTTTCTTCGAGGCGACAGACTGACTGAAACTTTGGAGATGTTTCTTTTTGAGACCGTGTTAGGAAGACCACACATTCTGATAATTAGCGATAAAATACCTGACGTAAACCACGTGTAGAACTAAGAGTTATGACCGCCATTGTCATATTGTCCCGTTCGCGGCCAGAGAAATGATAACGGCGATTAAGAGGAAGAAAAGGGAAAGAGAAGAGATAATTTTTTTTTTAGTTATGCAAGATATTTTTTTTTCTTCCTGAAACAAAGCCGCAGATTCGTCCACGCCCGACTAAGACATCATTGGTCGAGTGGTGATCACGTGACGCACGATAGAGGCTGTTGCAGCCCATCTGGAGGATGAGTAAGAGAGGTTGCTACGAAGATGTGGGGAGGGCAGTTCACGCCCCTCTGAAGTATGATGAGAAGGTGGGAGTGAGGAAAGGTTCCCAAAAATGGAAAAAGGTGGAAATTCCTAACCAAAGAGGTGGATATGTATTTAGAATTATCGAGGAACCCCCCGGCGCCGACAAATTCACCCCGGTTTTGGTCGGCGCCCATATAAACGACGCCACAACGAGCAGAGTAGAGTTGAGTTCCAGCAGTTCCCAGAGTCAGTCTCCAGTTGAAGCAAGCCTCGCAGATATCTGATCAAGATTTACGCACATTCCGGACCCCTCTTCAACCCAAGAACAATTATTTTGAAGAGCGACTTAGATCCAGATCACCGAAAAAAGTTTTTTTTTTGACTTTCGTCCAAAGACCCACCGAAACACAAATTTCTTAGAGAGCAGACAACTTGAAGTGTTAAAACTTGCCTAACGGAAAACGACGTGTCACAATCCATAGAACGGGTCGGGAGATAGATGCAGTCCTATGTATCGAACAACTAGACATAAAGTTTGTTACATTTTTCTTTGATACTTTGAACTTTTGAGTTTTCATTTTATTGTCTTTTATGCATATTTGTGTGGTATCACCCCCGTTGAACTCGGTTTGCAGTACGGCCCCAACCACTGTTTGATCTCGTCTGCCTAAGATCAATTCACAACGTGGGTAGGCGGACTGGGGGATCAGTGCAGTTACCTTGGTAACCAGGCGTTGGAAGCGAGTTGGGAACAACGAGGCTGATATCAAATCTAACCAGATTCCCACCCGAATCACCAAAAGGTTAGAACGTCACATTTGGAGCGGCGACACCCGAACGGAGCAGCGAGGAGCGAACGGCTGTCGCTGCGGCGAGAACGTCACAATTGGTGCTGTTTAGGGACGTCACAGCTGGTGCCGTGGTAGACTAGGATAGAACGTCACGGTTGGCGCTGCGATCAGGGGACGACGTCACAACTGGTGCCGTGACCAAGGATAGGACCCTGGAACAGCCACTGCCACAATTAGTACCGTGACAGCAGGACAGGATCCTGGACCGACCACTGTTGCTGAGAAATTTCGAATAGGACTCAAAACGACCCGGGACCGAGAGGAACGAGAACAGAATCGTCTGTAAGGTAGGACACTTTGCTTGATTTCCCAACCTCGATTGTTGCTGCGTAGATTGTCTTTCTCTTTAAATATGTCGGACTATGATTCAGATAGAGTAGTGGGGGATGAAGAGGCGGTTATACAAGGGTTGTCAGCTGATCTGAGAAAGTTGTTGGGTGGACCGAGGGTCCCAGCATTTGACGGCAGTGGGAAAGATTTCAAAAACTGGCTGGCAATCCTGGAGAAGAGCCGAATTATATATGAACTCATAGATCAGGAGACCCTGTATCTGGCATATGATGCCACAAAGGGGAAAGCCTCTGAATTTATGAAGGAGCTCTTGGAGAGTCAACCCCACTTGTCTTGGGAAAGATTAAAGGGACTATTGACCAAGGAATTCACCGACGAGGGCACGGCTATAGAGGCCATGAGGGCCCTCTTAAAGCTGACACAGCTGCGGGACCAAACCCCTGGAGAATTGGGGGCCCGAGCGGGGAAGCTGTCATCATTGGCCTTCCCAGAAGTGGTTAGAGACAATGCGGTCATGCAGGCCCAGTTAGCAGACCTGTATGTGGAGGCCCTAAGTGACGAGCGTGTTCGTCACGACGTGCTGAAAGAGGGGCCGGTGAGACTATCGGCAGCAATAGAGCTGGCCAAGGAAAGCCAGGGCGTATGGGAAAAGGTGAAAAGGTGTGGAAGGAACCAGATACTAAGTCAAGAGGTCGGAAAAAGGGGGAAAGGCGGAAGACCCCCTGCGTGGAATCGGAGGGTCAATCTACAAGGAGATCAGCCTGAGGTGTGGGAAGAAGACCTCAATAGAAAGGCATGGTCAACCAGGCATGGATTTTATAAGCTCACGCCGGGTAGATACGGGCTGGTCTGCTGGACCTGTGGGCATGAGGACCACAGAGCGGCGGAATGTCCGACGAAGTGGGGTTTGCCCCCAGACTTCGAACAGGACAGGTGCACCAGGTGTGGAAAGAGAGGACACCTGGCCAAGTGGTGCGGGCTGAGAAAAGGCGCCCCACCGATATTAACAAAGAAGGCCGAGCCCAAGAGACAAGACCAGGAAAAAGCCAGCGGGCCACCCCGGAATTAAGAGGGAGGGTGGCCCAGTTAAAATAAAAGCTTGGACTAGTGGTCGGGCGAGCCGCTTGGGTAGAGGACAGGTCCCCCCAGGAGTAAACGAGAGGTTAGCCCAGTTGAAGAGAAAAAGAACAAAATGTTGGACATGTGGTCAGTTGGGACACTTTGCGGCGAACTGTCCGGCAAGAAGGTGCTGGTTTTGTAGGAGACCAGGGCACTTGAAGAGAAGCTGTATCCTTAGGAACAGCCGCGGGAGACTGGGAGAGGTCCAGCCGGGCCCGCCCAGGTGCGAAAAGCGCAGAACTCCCCCTCGTAAGAATAATGAAGGTGATTTATTGCTGCCGGCGCCTATGGCTGGGATGACCCAAGGGTGGGGGCCCAGGAAGAGGAAAGCCCAAGTGTTCTCTTTGCTGACGCAAGAGAAGGAGCTATCCTGTAGAGAAGAGATAGGGGGTAAGGCGATGAAAGCTCTGGTATACACAGGAGCATCTGTGTCATTGCTGAGAGAGGAAGCATACAGGCGGGTGAAACGGAAGAGTAGGTTACGGGAAGCGGACATAGAGGTCACGCAAGCAGATGGAACCCCCCTGAAGATAAAAGGGATGTTGAGGCTCCCTGTGAGGATTGGGAAATTAAGAAGCACCCAAAATTTTTACGTAACCCCCGACCTGTGTACGGAGGCAATCTTGGGAGAAGATTGGCTCCGGAGCCAGAGGGCCCAGATAGAGTTCAACCCCACTGTGAATGGCGAGAGAACGCCATTGGGATGCCCACCGGAAGAAGATATAACAATAGTGGTGGAGGAAGATGTAAAGCTACCCCCTAGAACGGTGGTGTCGGGAAAGGGTAGGTTAATGTCAGGGAAGAAAATAGGAAAAGGACCCCTGCAGTTGGTCCCTGTGGAAGGGAAGGGCCTAGAAGAGAATGAGGTAACTCTGTGTGAGACGGTGGTGGAGGCAGCTGAATTAGTGCCCATTATGATGGTGAACCAGTCCCAAAAGACTATAAAGGTTAGGAGAGGGGAAGAGATAGGGAAAGCGCTAACCCTATGGACTCTGAATCGGGTGAGATTCGAAGAGGAACGAAGAAAACTTGAAGAGCAAACAGAAGGAATAGTGGACGAAGATATATTAGCACCGGATCAATTTAGAACCAGGGTGGGAGGTCTGCTGAGGGATAATCGAGATGTGGTAGCCCAGTCAGACAAGGAATTGGGCCAGACCCACACAGTCAAAATGAAAATCGACACCGGAGATCACCCCCCTGTGAAATTAAAACCCTACCGGACACCTATTCATAAAAGACCCCTTGTAGAAGAGGCAGTAGAAGAGATGTTGGAAGCTGGGATGATCGAAAGATCGATCTCCCCTTGGAGCTTCCCAATCGTAATAGTAGGTAAGAAAGATGACGGGCACCATTTTTGTGTAGATTTTAGTAAACTGAATTCTATATCGAAGCCGTTGGCGGTGCCATTGCCACTAATAGATGACATATTGGCATTATTAGGGAAGGCAAAGTACTTCTCTACGTTGGACTTGAGGTCCGGGTATTGGCAGGTAGCCCTTGATGAGGCTGACAAAGAGAAGGCCGCATTTGCGTGTCACCTAGGACTGTTTCAGTTCAGGGTGATGCCATTCGGTTTAGCTGATACCCCGGGAATCTTCCAACAGCTGATGTCAATAGAGAGCTTTGCCATGGCATATTTGGACGATATCTTAATATTTTCGGAGACAGTAGAACAACACTTTTTCCATCTAAAACAAGTGTTGGGAAGGTTAAGAAAACACGGCTTAAAATTGAAATTGTCGAAGTGTCAGTTTCTGAAGGAGGAGACTAGATATTTGGGCTTTTTTATAAACGGAGACGGTATTAAACGCGACATGGATAAGGTGAAAGTGATAAGGGAAATGCCAGAACCTAAGACAGTGAGACAGGTAAGAGGTTTTATAGGAGCTATAGGTTACTACCGACGCTTCGTCCAGGCATTTTCGAGAATTGCCATACCACTAGTAGCCCTGACGAAGAAATACGCTAGGTTCAAGTGGACAGAGGATTGTCAACAGGCATTTGATACGTTAAAAGAACAGTTGACAGCCGTCCCACTGCTGAAGTACCCAGACCTCAGCAAGCCCATAGTACTATACACATGGGAATTGATAGGACATGTGATCTAATAGGAAGAAAGTACTATTGGCCCAAATTGTACGAGAGGTCACTATGTTCGGAGCTGCGTAGTGTGCCAGTCGCAGAGCAGAAGGCAGGAAATGGCACCATTGGAGGAGACGGACGTGCCGAACTTCCCCTTCGAGAAAGTGAGTATGGATGTATCAGGACCATATGGGGAAACTGCGCAGGGAAACAACTACATAGTGAGTTTTTGTCGATTGGCTAACAAATTGGCCTGAGGCATTTGCAGTACCAGACAAGAAGGCTTGATAATAAGTGAAATCTTCCCTAGGTATGGCGCCCCTGTGCAGTTGGTAACAGATAATGGCACGGGGAATGTAAACAGCATAGTGAGAGAAGTGCTGACAGGTTTGAATATAGAGCATGTAAAAACATCTCCATATCACCCCCAAGGAAATGCTAAAGTGGAAAGGTTTCATAGAACCTTGGGAGATGTATTGGCCAAGCTGGTCAGAGAGAACACTGGAAACTGGGACTTGTATTTGACACAGGCTCTGGCGGCCGTGAGGTTTACGATAAACGAAACCTCCAGATTTTCTCCTTACTTTATGTTGTTTGGCAGAAACGTGGTCCTGCCTGTTGATAACCTATTGAAGCCCCGAAGAAAGTATATGGGAGAAGATCATCATCAGCTGTTGCTAGAACAACAACATAAAATATTTGTTCAGGCCAGAAGAAGAATAAAGAGGGCCCAGAAGAAAAGAAATGAGAGAGTGAATGCTGAAAGAAAGGTAGTAGAATTGAAGGTTGGAGACCCTGTCTACTACAAAATCCACCAGAGAGAAGGAAAGCTGGACCAAAGATGGGAACCGTACTACCGGATAGTAGAGCAGACGGATCCAGTATCATATGTAATATGGGATCAAGTGGCAGGACGAGCAAGGAGGGTCCATGCCAATGATCTAAAGAAGGCTGAAATAGCTAACCTGGAAATGAGCGAGCCGAGGCCTAAGAAGACACGGACAAGGAGGGTAACTTTGGTTGAGCCGGAAGAAATGGAGACGGAGGAAGATTCCGAAGAAAATGAGGATAGATCGACTTGGCCAGATAGACGAAGCGATCCGAGTGACGGGGTTGGAACCCTCGGCGGATATCAGCGGTGTTCAGTCGTCGACTGAATCGGTGCAGAGAAGACCCTGCGAGGTCGCCATCGCACCCCCATGCCCAAAGGAAAGGAAGAGAAAGACGAGGCGATCCAATCAAGCAGCCAAGGGCTCTAAAAAGAGGCACCCTGAACAGGACGAAGGACCCAGCGAGTGGGAGGAAGAGGATCAAATACCCCTTTCCCAGCTCAAGGAAAAGCTAAGGAACAGGAGAGATCTAGACATAGAGTCAGGAGGTATTAAAGACGTCCAAGGCGAGGACTCTAAACAGAAGGAAGAGTCAGGGGAGGAAGAAGAGGACAAAACACCTCCTGGACGGGAATTAAACACAGAGCGAAGGTTAGAGGTTAAGCAGGGACCACCTCGGAAGATGAGATCAAGAAGGGTGAAGAACTCCAAATCTCAGTAGAACAAAGAAGGCTGTGCAGAATAGAAACATTCGGTGTCGACAGGTAACGACACTGGCTCATCCAAAAAACCTGCTGGCTGACTATGGTGGATGTGGATGGAGAGGATGGAGTCGCGGGCTGCATCTCACGAAGGACGGAAGAAGATTCTTGGCATTGCTGACTAGCCATCAGTGGTGTCATGAAGTACGACCTTTGGGAGTGAGCGCCACGCACACCTGTCCGGGCCATTCTGTCTGCTAGGAGTTAGTTGGAGGAAGGAAGAGCTGAACGTAGGAATAATTGAGTGATGAATTGAGCAAGACTAAATGGTTGTGAAGAATAACAACAAGAGAATTTTGTTACCTTACAGGAATGATCAAGATGAAAGGGCTGATGATGATGATGGTGATAGCCACACTGATGGTGACGATGGCGGAAGCTGGGAAGCACAGCCGAAACACCATTTTTAAAAAGACGAGTGAAGTAATAATAACCAGGTCTAAATGGTTGATCACATTCGTGATAGATTTGAAACCATACGAGTCGCTACTAAATAAGTTAAGAAATGAACTAACGCAGCTGGATGCAGCCCGGTTGAAGGTAGGGCAAGATTATCCCAAGGAAAAAGGGTATCTTAGTTTACTACACTCCCTGGAATCAGAGGCCACTATGATAGAGGCTCAATGGAGGGACATGCAAAATTACCTGAAGGGAATAGAGTTACTGCAGACGCGGGAAAAGTGATCAATAGTTACGATTATAGGAAAAGCGTTAAATTTCCTGTTTGGAACAGTGACTGAAGATGACGTTAAATTCATAAGAAGGAAACTGGGAGAAGTGGAAGTAAACCAGAGGACGCTTGCTCAAGTGGCAAGGGAGAGTGTGACAATATTAAATGTGACAAGGTTAGAGGTGGCCAAAAACAGAGCCAGAATCAATTGGTTAATAGATAACCTGGCTGGGTTGCGACAAGAGGTATTTAATGATACAGAAACTGTAGTGATCGAATTACAAGAAATGAGCGGATTCACGCAAAAATATTTCCAACTGATGACAATTACGAATAAGGTACGACAAACTAGTCAGTCGTTGACGACCTTGCTGGAACACGTGAGAGCGCAATTAGACATGCTGTCATTGGGACACCTCTCCCCAAGCATAGTAAACCCGGGTCGCCTAAGGGAAGTGCTACTCGGAATACAGGCCGAGTTACCCCACCATTTAAGGCTGCCAGTGGACCCCACCAAAGAATTGTGGAAATATTATAATGCACTGGGATGTGTGACCTTGTTGGAAAATAGACGACTATTGGTTGTGATATCTGTTCCGTTGTTAGATAGAGAGAGTATATTCGAGATATACCAGGTTATAAATTTACCCATTCCCTACCCCAGAAGAGATCAAGGTTTGGGAATGATAGCAAGGTACAAGGTGGAAACAGAATACATAGCTTTAAATTCAGGGAGAACGAAATTCATGTTGCTAACAGCTGAAGAAGCTAGAAAGTGTAGAGATGATGCTCTAGGGACTTGTACATCGTTAAGCCCTATCTATATAACTGGTAACCGCAAAATGTGCATACTAGAATTGTTTGAAGGGAAGAGAGAAGGAATTAAGAGAACCTGCCAAGTGGAGGAATGAGCAAACACAGCATTACCACAAGCTATCAGTGTTTCAGACTGGGGGTGTGCAGTAGCCACACAGAAACCTATCAGCTTGTCTAGGGTGTGTGGGGGAGAGTCCACAAGGACATTAAGAGTAAGGCCACCATTATCCCTGTTAAAGTTACCCATGGGGTGTTCGGCATTTGGGATATCTATGTCCTTACCCCCCTATTACCAGGAAGAAGAAAGATATGAAGAGAAAGTTTCAATCATAGAAATGATTGGCAGAGGCTTAGTCAATTGTACAGAATTATGGGAGCCAATAGTGAAGGGATTCTCCAATGTTACCTTGAATAAAATGCCAGAAATAATGAAGCCGATAGAAAAGATCGATATGGATTAATTGAGGGACAAGTTAAGTGCGTTGGGAAATGAAGGTATGGCTTGGGAAGGCGATGAGCAGATCGCGATAAGTTGGTCAATAGTGATGGGTACATTCATAGTTATAGCCATCGGGGGTATAGTAGTATGGAAGATTAAGAGTAAGAGGAGATTAACGAGCGACAATCCAATGCGCATGCAGCAACTCGAGAGGGAGATGCCGAGCAGTGTTCCTTACTCATACAGAATCAGCGAAGAAATTGCAGGAAGACCAACGGAGGAGGCTGGCGTGAGACTGCCACGTGCGGCGGAAAAACCTCCCACAGCGGAGAGGAAAACATTGACCAAGAAGAACAAGCCATAGTAACCACATCTGCACCCACAGGCACACGCACACATGACATTACATATAGAATAGAAGAACTTGAAAAAGAACATTACATTGCATGTAGAACAGAAGAACTTGAAAGAGAACATTACGTTGCATGTAGGAAAGTAGTATAGAATTGCATGGGACAAATGCATGATGCATGTTAAATGGTGTATTTGGGTTTAGGTGTCATTTACGGGTAAATGACAAATCGCTTAGGGGAGGATTGTGGCACCATTTGACGAGGCAGAAAGGGAAAAGAGAGAAGGGAAGAAAAGGAGAGGCTAAGAACCGAATCGTGAGTGATAAGCAAGAACACACACACAGCTAAGAGACAATGGATAAAAGGATATTTTGATAAGTAACAAATGGCGAAAGAGTGTCATTACAATGACATGGAAATTCTGAGTAAAAAGAAAGGGAAAGAAGAAAAGAATCAGATATGTTTTGGCATCGGCCGTGTTATCTAAGGATATGAAAACAAACTATTGGTACGGGAAGACATCTTATTATCAACTACAGACCGGCTGGCCAGAGAAAGAGAAAGAAAAATTCAAATGAAAATGTTATTTCGTTAAGTGACGAAAAACAGACAACTAAAAGGACTTGGACAGATATGACAAATTAAAAAAACAACACCCACGAGCATCCTTAGCCTGCGATAATAAATCGCATTTGTTGGCGAAAGAAAATGAATGTGTTTTTTTTCTTTCTTCGAGGCGACAGACCGACTGGAACTTTGGAGATGTTTTTTTTTTGAGACCGTGTCAAGAAGACCACACATTCTGATAATTAGCGATAAAATACCTGACGTAAACCACGTGTAGAACAAGAGTTATGACCGCCATTGTCATATTGTCCCGTTCGCGGCTGGAGAAATGATAAACCATTAAGGGGAAGAATAGTGAAGAGATATTTCTTTTTTTTTAAGCAAGATATTTTTTCTTCTTCCTGAAACAAAGCCGCAGATTCGTCCACGCCCGACTAAGACATCATTGGTCGAGTGGTGATCACGTGATGCACGAGGGAGGCTGTTGCCGCCCATCTGGAGGATGAGTAAGAGAGGTTGCCACGAAAATGTGGGGAGGGCAGTTTACGCCCTTCTGAAGTATGATGAGAAGGTGGGAGTGAGGAAAGGTTCCCAAAAATGGAAAAAGGAGGAAATTCCTAACCAGAGAGGTGGATATGTATTTAGAATTATCGAGGAACCCCCCCCCCCGCGCAGCGACAAACTCACCCCGGTTTTGGTCGGCGCCTATATAAACGAAGCCACAACGAGCAGAAATGAGTCGAGACCCAGCAATTCCCAGAGTCAGTCTCCGGTTGAGGCAAGCCTCGCAGATAGCTGACCAGGATTCGCGCACTTTCCGGACCATCTTCAAACCAAGAACAATTACTTTGAAGAGCGACTTAGATCCAGATCACCGAAATAAGTTTTTCTTTTGACTTTCGTCCAAAGACCCACCGAAACACCAATTTCTTAAAGAGCAGACGACTTGAAGTGTTAAAACTTGCCTAGCGGAAAACGACGTGTCACAATCCATAGAACGGGTCGGGAGATAGATGCAGTCCTATGTATCGAACAACTAGACATAAAGTTTGTTATTTTTTTCTTTGATACTTTGAACTTTTGAGTTTTCATTTTATTGCCTTTTATGCGTATTTTTGTGGTATCACCCCCGTTGGACTCGGTTTGCAGTACGGCCCCGATGACTGATTGATTTCCTTTGCCTAGATCAATTCACAACGTGGGTAGGCAGACTGGGAATCAAAGTAGGACGTCACAGTTGGTGCCGTGGTAGACTGGGATAGAACGACACGGTTGGCGCTGCGACCAGGGGACGACGTCACAAATCTAAGGGAGAATGAGGTACATTATTACGGAAAATACAGTAGACTGTGAAGAAAATGAAGACCAATCTAAGGGAAAATGATTTAGATTATTACGGAAAATACAGTAGACCGTGAAGAAAATAAAGTCTCATCTAAGGGAAAATGTGGAATATTATTATGGAAAATACAGTAGACCGTGAAGAAAATGAATTCTAATCTAAGGGAATATGAGGTAGATTATTACGGAAAATACAGTAGACCATGAAGAAAATGACGTCGATTCTAATGTAAAATGAGGTAGATTATTACGGAAAATACATTACACCGTGAAAAACATGACGTCGATTCTAAGTGAAAATGATGTAGATTATTACATAAAATACAGTAGACCGTGAAGAAAATGAAGTGTGATCTAAGGGAGAATGACGTAGATTATTACGGAAAATGCAGTAGACTGTGAAGAAAATGAAGTCTGATCTAAGGGAGAATGACGTAGATTATTACGGAAAATACAGTAGACTGTGTAGAAAATGTAGACCAATCTAAGGGAAAATGGTTTAGATTATTACGGAAAATACAGTAGACCGTGAAGAAAATAATGTTTCATCTAAGGGAAAATGTGGAATATTATTATGGAAAATACAGTAGACCGTGAAGAAAATGAAGTCGAATCTAAGTGAAAATGGGGTAGATTATTACGGAAAATACAGTAGACCATGAAGAAAATGAAGTCGATTCTAACGGAAAATGAGGAAGATTATTACGGAAAACACATTAAATCATACGGAAAAATACAAGGGAATCCTAACGGAAAGCAACGGGGATCCTAACGGAAAACGAAGTTAGTTGATTATAACAAAATACGGTGGATATTAACGAAGAACGATGTTTGCTCATAGCAGAAAATATAGTCGATCATAATGTGAAGAGCCCTGAATTGTTGATAACAACTCAGCTGTTGTTATTCAAACAGAAGAAAACACCTGACATTGGAGACGCTCTCTTTTTCGTCTCGATGTTTTTTTCTTGCGAAATTTTTGCAAAGCATGAGATTTGTCATGATGTTTGCAAACAATAACTGTTTGGTTTTTATTTTGAAAAAACGAAGAACGGAATAAAGCGATAAAAAATAGCGCAATTACGGCTTTTATTCATATGGAATTTCTGATATTCCGTATTTTGATGTCAGCAAATATTTAAATCCTAGCTTTTAAAATATTTCTTTATTCAACGATACAAAAACAAGATTATTTAAATTATTTTGTTACGAAACCCTTCAGAGTAGAAAAATTAAATCAGCGCATGAAAACAAACAAATATTCAAACGGAAATAGGCCACTGCGTTTGTCACATGATCGCACAATACTTAGTGATCTAGGCCTACAATGTAGTATAATACGTTCGATCCTCGTTGGCTTCCTCGCCGCCAGTGTCGTGTCGTGGTTTGCTGATGTTTGGTGATGATTCTTGCCATATTCTTCATTTTATAGGGCGTGGTATTAAGAATTGTGAGAAAGGAAGACATTCTAAATATTTAAAAACAGATGAAACATGAAATAAATACTTTATTGAAGTTAAATATGAAGTAAATTTTTATTTCACTCCCGGGGCCGTTGTACCCTCTGCTCACTGTTCTAACTAAAGCGCTTGTTGAGGTGTGATGATTAAGCAAACTCTTCTGACAGTGATTTTAGGCTCCCTCCGCGCTCATTCATCATTCATCCTATACAGTGAGACAATTCTGGAAGAATTAGATGTTGTACCAGGATTCAGTATTGACGGCCACACTCTTAACAATATAAGATATTTAGATGACACTGTGCTGATAGCAGATATATGAAAAGAAAACCAATAAAACCTCCTACAAAAGTCAGTGAAGAAAAGCGAGAAGAAAGGAATAAACATGAACGACTATTTGATGGAAATTTATTCGGATTAAAATAGAGAAAAACTACAATACTAATAATATGTAACATTTAACTGCCTGAAATTGTCCGAAAGAAATAGTAAACGGGAATTAAAAGTTCAGATTAACATTTGTTCGAATGAAGAGAAAGTCAGACGATTGCTTTTTGGATCATTTGTGTTCGGGTTGAACGCTTTTCAGTTCTACAATAAATAAAAAAAAAACAAATGTATTCAAAACTTTCTGGCACTTTGCCGCGCAATCTTGATTTCTTTCGAGGTTCTTTTTCTTTTTCAAATTACATACCCTCTTACATTTTATCCTACACTTTAAAAAAGTTGGACTCGCATTTTTATTAATATTGACACTATATAGAATCGACTTCCAACCAGGACCACCCCGCACAAAAAAAAAAAAAAAAAAAAAAAAAAATGGTTTGATTGATCAAGTAATCGATTTTTATGATATCAGGTTTTAGTTTTCTCAGTGTTGGTTCATCTTGAATGCTTTTGGATCGTTCTTCCGTTATATGACAAGAAAAATCGAAATCTCAACACGGCAAATAGATTATGGATGTATTATAGTATAATACATACACACACTCGTATATACATATAAATAATTGTGTATTTGGGCAGCAATCCCTCTTTTATACAAGTTCCGCTAAAAACTAGTGACAAGGAACTATTTTTTTTTAAATTTTCTTTTCTTATATTTTTTTTTTGGATATATATATATATATATATATATATATATATATATATATATATATATATATAAATATATATATATATACTATCGATACTTAGTGTTGTCCCTATTATTTATTTTTATAGTTACATACCGTCTATGTCTGATATTGAGCACTTTGACCATAAATATAGTATACATTAAAAGTATATATTTTATCACACACACATACACACACACAAATGTACGTATATATATATATATATATATATATATATATATATATATATGGGTCCAGGGTGTACACAAAAATTGACTCACTCTTTAAATGTTAATAATTGTAGTGTTTATTGAATTGCAAACAAGATTAATAGTCAAAATTAATAATGTTGTCAAGAAATTCAATGAAGAAGGCCATTGTCGTGTGGAACAACGTTAAGAAAGACCAAGCATCGTGACTGAGTGAACGAAAAGGGCGCTGAGGAGGGAGGTAATCAGAAACCGTCGTGAGAGCATCAAAGATGTCGTCAACAGCATGAGAAATGTCGCCATATGTGGTGAGAAAAATTCTGAAAGACCTAGGCTATCAAAGCAGAAAAAAGAAGCCCTTGATTTCAAGGGTCAACAGGAACATTTGTATGGACTGGGCGTGAGAATTCGAGAGCAAAGATTATGAATTTTGGCAGTCTGTAATTTGGACAGATGAAAGTAAATTCTGCCAGTATTCGAATTCGTGACAGGTTTATATCTGGAGAAATCAGAATGAGACTTGGAACACTGAAGGTCTGCAGTTATTATCCGAAAGTTGCACTTGGATCAGTTATTTGTACAAAAACGCACAACCTTAAAATTTAAATTCAAACTCAGCGTTGCTACTGCACGTTCCAAAATAATAACATTTCTCATAGCATTTTTTCGGATTATATCTCTATTTTCGTTGTCCTCTTATTACTGAGAATAAAAACAAGAACAAAATCTATTTCCATACCTGAGGACGTCTGTAGGAACAGACGAAAGCTTGTAAAAATAAAAAAAGACCTTATGCAACTGAAATTTATAAACGCGGATCATATCATTCATGTACAGGTTCGGGGTTTATGTATCTTATTTGAATTGTTTGCGACGATGGATTCTCGCCAATTAAATCATTAACCTATGTATTTGTTTTTGTATGAATGATTCATGAATTTATAAATTAATTGCACCTTTATTGAAATATATATATATATATATATATATATATATATATATATATATATGTATATGTATGTGTGTGTATGTATGTGTGTGTCTGTGTGTGACTTTAAACGCTATAGAAAATACGCATTCTCCGGTGCCGGAGAACGGATATTTTTTTAATAGTCAATCTCTGCCAAGGGGCTTCACACTGCATACTTTAGCACTATTTCCATAGCATCAGTTCCGACATTTTTTGATCAGTTTACGTATTATATATAAATAGATTCTCCGACTGACGCCAATTCAGTCGGGTTTCGATCCTAGCTAGAGGCAACCGGACATCTAGCTACACTGATGAGCTGCGATACAGCGAAACAATCTGTCTGTGGATGACAATACATATGTTCCCGAAAAATTATTTCACTTGAGCTCTATGGGGAGAAAATGTGAGTTTGTAAGCAATAACTATTACTGCTACTAATGCAATACTCTTCAACAAAACGAATATAGATCTCTCGGTTACTGGCGTGTTTATCTAAAAATAAATAATGCAAAAATAATGACATAATAATGTCGTTTTTGACGTATTTTTTAACGTCAAAAAACGACATTATTACGTCATTATTTTTGCACCAACCCAATAATACACACTGAAGTAATATAAATATCGGATTAAAAATAACTCCATTAATTATTTTATATATATATATATATATATATATATATATATATATATATATATATATAGTCGACTCTCCCGTCGAGTTCGACGTATGAGGGTCAAGAAGATCAGTCCCGCCAACGGCACATGAGATTTGATTATAGTGGTGAAGGTTTCGTGGAGTTATTTTTAATCCGATATCTATATTACTTCAGTGTGTAGATGCCTGTCCGTACACATGTTGAGGTACGCAGACACACATACACACCCGTTCGTCCGGGTGTATGGACATGCATCTATGTTTGCGTTTGCGGCACTCCCACCACTTCCATAATTACCAATACACCAATACACGCAATCTACATAAATCCAAAATTTAAAAAAATTAATCAGTTTGTCTGACGATCGCAAAAGCGTGAAACCTAGGGTCACAAACTGACATCAATCCAACGAAATATGTTAGCTCTATCTGTGATATTGAGCGCTTTCTAATAAGTACCGCGCATATAATGTATAAATAATAATATATATAATATATTACATATATATATATATATATATATATATATATATATATATATATGTTTATATTTATATACACACATTTTTCACACACACACACACATACACACACACACACACACATATATATATATATATATATATATATATATATATATATATATATATATATATATATATTACCTCAGAAATAAATGAACTGCTCCACAATGTTAACAGTATTTTATAAATATTTTATAAATATTTAAATTTTACGACAGTACGTCTGCAATACTTGCCTGACGATAGCCACGTACAAAAACTGAGATTTATACCAAAATTATGCATAAATTTTTAATCTGTTATTATACCATCGACATCCATTCGACGCTATTATATATATATATATATATATATATATATATATATATATATATAATATAGATGAAATAACGAGACAATGATAATTACCTATCGCGTCTTGTAGATTTATCTGCTCGTTTTCTGATTTTAATAAAATTTGAATGCTATCAAATACATTACATTTCTAGAAATATATATTGCCTTCGAATTAAAAGTATTCTACAACAATATAAAGGGTATATCAAAAATATTTTAAAGAACTTTGGGGGTAGGACCCCACACTAAAACAAGGACAAAAGCCCATATGTCTGCAGACTTAATGGTAGACGCTGTTAAATGCACAATCAAAACTTCAATCCAAAAATATATTTAAAATGGGGTGAGGGCAGGTTTCTGGCACTAAAACAAGGTAAAATGCCTAAAATACATCGTTGTACCTCAACATAACAAGTGTTAAAAAATGTCCTGCGCTTGCTTCTACACACGCCGGCACCCGTCGGATTATTGACTGGTGGACCCTTTCAAAAACTCCCACACAGTGTTGTATGGTTTCGCAGGCCCCTATAGCACGTTGATAAAGCCGTTCTACATTATTAATGTCTCTTGTATAAACTAACTGTTTTAGGTCGCCCCAGAGATTAGAATCCAAAGGATTGAGGTCAGAAGAACGTGCCGGTCATGGAACCTGTTCTCCCCTACCTATCCATCTTTCATGGCAGTTGTCAGCTATTGCATCTGGGTATGACGATAAACTACGTCCGCGTCCTTGGAAAGACGATAAACTACGTCCAACAGCAAAGGCTTTGATCAAGACATTTTGAGGAGCGTGGAATCACCTCGTAATTGCTTGTGTTCCCAGGTTCACCTGACCCTGTTAGGGTCCCAGCTATAGGCAAATAGTTGAACCCCAACCTGAAAGTTAAAAATAGGGTCTGATTCCAGAAATACTTTGTAAAAACTTATTACCAGCAATAAGTGTTTGAAAAATAAATATTACCACTAATAAATTTTTGAAAAAAAAAATATTACCAGTAATAATTTTTTGGAAAAAATATTACAGCAATACATTTTTGAAAAAAAAAAAAATTACCGGCAAAAAAAATCTTGTCGGCATTAAATAAGCTATTGAGGTTGATATACCACAAAACAGACCAAACTATACATTTTTGAAAAAAAAAAAAATATTAACACCAAAAAAATCTTGTCGGCATTAAATAAGCCATTGAGGTTGATATACCACGAAACAGACCAAACTATACATTTTACGAAAAAAAATATTAACAGCAATAAAAATTTTGTTGGCATTAAATAATCCATTGTTGTTGATATGCCGTAAAACAAAGCAAATCAAACCAAAGCAAACCAATCAGCTAGTGCATCGCGAACAATGTGACTAAAATGTGTTGGAGCTCCATGATTCATGAAACACATGCGTCTTCGTATTAGCAGGAGTACATCCTCTAGCACGTCGGAAAGTGTGTTCGAAATAAAGTCCCTGTAGACAACTTATGAAAGACTTGTTGGGAATAACCAGACACCACTTACAATTCCAACCCACATATTAATGGTAAATTGATGCTGGTGTCTTGCCTGTATTGTACCCTGGAAATTCTAATTCACCCACAAATGTTGGTTGTGTAAATTTTTTAATACATCACTTCCAAATGTTAACTCATCCGTAAAGTTGACTGTGGTGATAAACAACGGATCAGCAATTTGTGCAATAAACCTTCGGCAAAAGATCTTGCGTTGGTGAGTGATAAGAGGGAAAAATAAAACCTGCACACGTTGCAAATGATAAAGGAGCTGCTCTTGAAGTACCCTCCATATGGTACTATGAGATTTACGACATGCTACGATCACTTGTCGTATGCTGATACGTGGTTCGTCGTGGTCAGGGGTATGATCGCACCTCGGTCTTCCTCGATTCATAGTTTGTGGTGCCACGGATAACGCAAAGATAAACAGCAGCAAAGGTTGAATGACTCGGTTGCCTTTGGCCTGGAAACGCAATTTGATACAACCGTATAGCCTAGTCTCCATTACTATTCGCTCAGTCGTATATATATATATATATATATATATATATATATATATATATAAAACATATCTGCCAGCTTACGATCTGAATATCCTACTATTGTTAATCGGAACATTTTTCTGTTGTCAGTTATGCGCCATGCATGATACACGCTTAGACGATCGTGTATTTTTCGATACATGACTGACGAGGCAGATTTTTTCCCGCAGTAGGTTGCCATTTCTTTCTGCCTTATACCAGTTGTCATCTAAGGCTATAGAACCCGGTCTGTAATGCTAGTTACCCATAGCTGGGGGGTGGGGAGAAGAGCATTCATACCTTTCCTAAGGGTATTAGCACGTAAGTGAATGTACTGGATCTGACTGGAATTCGAACTCGGCTCCACTGTGAAGACAGACTAGTCGTAAATATACACGAACAACAAATGTAAGAAAGTGTCCATGGCAATACAGCACCATCTACCGTAAATTTTCTTTAAACTAAATAAATAAAAAACGAAGCATTTTGCGGACATATGAACTTTTGTCATTGTTATGGTGTGAGGAACTCGCCTCAATTGTGTATTAATTGATATTTACACCACAATCTCTCGACATTGCGAGTTAAGACTTTGTAGCAAAAGGAGGACATTTTGATGGAGAACATTTTTTTCAATTACATAGTGATTAAAAATATGTCATTAAAGGCGATTTCTTTTATACTTTCTTAAAACATATAGCTTAAGCATATAGCCATTACTGCCACTGACAAGCAAGTCTGCATACATCTTGTATATAATTCCCGCACAGATCTGAATATTAATCCTTTTGTGACGTACGGTGACCGTTAATAATTAAGAATAACTCAAGATATTAATGTTAAGATAAAACAGTATCTAATTGCAACCGCAAAGAAATACTTAAGAAGTAAAAGTCAACTAAAGGTAATTAACCATTTCAGTGAATTCCTTGTTAGTGCAGCTCGGCTCAACGTCCGTTAAATTCTAAATCAAAACTCAAATCATCGACGCACAATAATTCACACTAATTCGACTGGATAGTTCCACTCAGTAATCACTCGTTACTCATTCCAGTCAGTAGCCTGACACCGCTATTTATATACAAGGTATTACTATTTATATACTTGGCGGAAAACCATAAGTCCAGAGTGTCAAGCTCGAACCGCGGTGTCGAAAGTTACACATTTTCTTCCTATATGACAATTTGTTTATCTCCAATAACCGGGGTACAAATCTCATAATGATCTATTTATTAATGCGGCGGCCTCATGATAAGATCTACCTGAAAAACCATGCCATGGTTTGACCAAAGCCGTTGGTGGTCATATTAACACGAAATCAGCTTTACCGATGAGCGGGAGGTACTGGCCTTGTTCAAACAGTTAATCACATCAGAATATCAAATTATCTTTTTCTCTCTCTCCCTCCCTCTCTCCCTTCCTCACTCTCCCCTTCCCTCTCTCTCTCTCTCTCTCGCAATCTCTTCTGGAAACTGTAAACAAGCTCCGCTTAACACAGTTGCCGTATAAACAATATCTTGGCTGTATGTGTCTGAGAAGTTCATCTGCAACGGGGATTATCTAGCAACATAGAAATGAAATGCCAGTCGTATCGGGTAAAAAAAGAACACAATGCAGTATGCTCACAGGACTCTTGTGGTGTAAAGGGATTTCATTTCATTTCGATGAGGTTTAGAATACACCGGCTGACTTACTTGATAAGAGTGGTAAAATCCTCCCCACCAAAAAAAAAAACCCAAAAAAACCCCCAAAAAACCCCCAAAAAAAACAAAAAAAAAAAACACCATATAATGTCTGGATGCTTGCAGTCCCGGCTGTAAATCGGGCCAATGTCGACCTTTTTCTACCTTTGCCTTTGTTGTATATATTACATTCGATATGTCACTAAAGATGCTGTAAAAAATGGTCAGTTCCCTGTAGCGCTCCATTAAATACCTGATTCCTCTTGCAATCATCTAATCAAGCCAGATTAAGGCCACGAATGGCGTATGTTGCCATATATAAACAGGAGCTGAGCTGCCCTGTCTTCACTTTTCAGTATCAGTACAGTCAAAAAAATAACTTCGCGTCCTTGTGGATGATGGATTATTTTCTACCCTACAACCCTCTTCTCACAGATGAAACGTTGCAAGCTTCTCACTGTACTATCGCTATTTCCATGGCAAGTGTTCAGACGAATTAGATTCCTTATTTCCACCAGTTCTAAACCTCACGGTTAAGTCCCATCATGCTACGCACATTGTAGCGAATTACACTCATTCGCTCCGTATTCCATTGATGAGATGTAAGTTCTACTCGAACAGATTCTTCCTAAGAAACGATACATTGTGGAACCGACTCCCAAGATGATGATTTCCAAATAGCTGTACAAGTCTAGGGCTAACCGTTATCTCCCACACATATCCGCATAATCTCTCCCTCTTACTCTGTAACCTCTACCTCGACCGTCTCTCGAGCTTTGTACAGGGTGAAAATCATTGTAAAATGTAACTATGCTTACATTTTTCATCTGGTGTGAATTGAACTTATATTTACCTTTCCCACCAGTGAAAGGAGGACCTATATGTACATTTTTGATTAGTTTTAAAACGACCTATGACACTTCTTTGATTCCATTTTAAACAAGATCTATATGTATCTTTTCTACACTAGCTTAAACACAACCTTTTTGATTATAGTCTGAACCGGACTTATTGCCTCTTTCTAACTTTAGTGTAATCTATACTTATATCTATCTTTTCTACTCTAGAGTGAACTGAACTTATGTGCACCTTTCTAACTCTAGTGTAAACTACCTATGTCTACTTTTTGACTCTCGTGTAAACAAGATCTATACATTTATACAGTGGGCTATGATAAGTTTTTAGCTACCCTTGATTACAGTAATTTTGGCTTGGGCAATAACGTATCTTCCTTTTTTCAGACAGTACCCTATTAGCATCAAGCTACTCTCATCTGTGAACGACAGTATATTTTGCAATGGAAGTTTGCGGAAGTAAAGAAATTAATGAATTAATAATATTGTCAAGAAATTTAATGAAGAAGGCCATTGTTGTGTGGAACAACAACCAGGAAGACCAAACATCGTGTCTGAGTGAAGGAAAAGGGCGCTGAATTGGGAAGTCATCAGAAACCGTCGTCAGAGCGTCAAATATGTCAACAGCATAGAAATGTCGCCATATGCGGCGAGAACGACTCTGAAAGAGCTAGGGTATCAAAGATTTGCAAGAAAGAAGCCCTTGATTTCAGAGGTTAACAGGAACTTTCGTATGGACTAGGCGGGAGAATTCGAGAGGAAAGATTGGCAGTCTGTAATTTGGACAGATGAAAGTAAATTCTTCCAATATTCGAATTCGTGACAGGTTTATATTTGCAGAAATCAGAATGAGACTTGGAACACTGAAGGTCTGCAGGCGACTATGAAACGTGGAGGGATTAGAGAAATGGCGTGGGTTGCTGTCTGTTTAGGAGGGAAAACTCAGCTGATTCTTGTTGATGAGTGGTTGAATGGTCCAAAATTCTGTCAAATATTAGAGAAAGGACAACTCCCACTATTTGAAACCAATCAGATTGACAAGAATGTCTACCTTTATAAAGAAGATGGAGCGCCACGTCATGCAAGTAAAGTAGCAAAGGCCTGGAAGGAATCGCAAGGAATCAAGTCACTGCCATGGGGAGACTAAAGTCCTGATATGAATCCAATAGAGCACCTTTGGGAGCATTTTGACTGAAGACTTCGAGAGTGTGCAACCAAAATCACGTCAGAGGGAACCCTTAAAGAAACATTGCTAGAGGAGTGGCAAAATATGGATCAGACAATTGTTGCTAACTTGATCAAATCTATGAAAAATCGAATACAAGCACTGAAACTAGAAAATAGAGTTCCAAATACTGTTTATTTATTTTGATTAGTGGATTACGTAATTAAATTTTGAAATTGGATGTAGTCTATTTCTCCTGGCTAAAAACTTTTCTTTGGGCACTGTATATCGCAGATTCGGTGTAACTTCTTCAGAAGAATAACCGTTTCCAGCTCTTTTTTGGACGGAAGTTGAATTTAATATCTGGTGGAAGT
>OZ010580.1:6391102-6401102 GCA_963932145.1 Acanthosepion lycidas
GAACGATCATAGTTCAGTCTCAGTACATTTGAAAGAACATTCATGTTCACATTCACAGTTTAAATATTAATTGAAAATACACCAGCACTCCATCAAGATTATAATAAGCAAAACTCAAAATGCCAGAATCCCTTTATATAAGAAAATTGTGGCCAAAAATAAATTCAACTACGAGTATAACAATTAAGTTCTTAAATGTTTGTAGCAGCAAAGTTTTACAGAAAAATACTTAATTAAAAATACTAGAAATAAAAAATCTTTTAAAATATTTAAGAAAATTCTTTAAGAAATATCTAAGTTACCTCCCTTGTATAGAAGTAAAAACAAATTGAATTTACAGCGTTAACGCATATCCCATCCATAGATACGCAATCCCTGAAGATGGTCTCAGATGAGATTGAAAGTACTTACGAAAATAAAAATTATTTCAAAGAAAATTTTGTAATTTTTCTTAATCAATATTCTACAGCCACCAAAAATTAATTCGTGAAGTTGAAAGGATTAAAAGTAAAATAAGTAGAAGAAATACATCTAAATTATTTAACAAAACATGCTTAAATATATATATATATATATATATATATATATATATATATATATATATATATATATATATAAATATATATATATATAGTTTCCATCTAAAATCAGCTCAAGATAAAAAATGATATCTATTTTATTATTAGATATATTTTCATTTGTATTTGCAATACAAATTATCGTAATAATTATTATTACTGATATTATACAATATTACTTATATCAAACGCAGTAATACTTGTTTTTTCCTCACTTTTTTTTCAAAATATATAATGTAGGTAAGCCTGTGTTTAGCTATTTATTTATTTACCATCAAGTCAATGACACAATTTTCCAGTCATACACAGTGTTTTACAATGACACACCCACACAGTGTCTTCACCTATCGATTACTTGTCAAATATCCGACATATTTGTTTATAAAAAAGGTTTTATCGTCGTGTAGTGAATTGTATAAATACGTATTATGTATATTCAAAATGATTTAATAATATTGATATAATATACAATGCATGTTTATTATTTTTTCACAGACATAATAGAATATAAAATGCAAATGTTTGTTTATATACGTGGATTGATATAAGAATGTGTATTGAAAACAAATACTAAAATTCCTATTAAAAATACTGTAAGAACAGAAAAACGGCGCTAGGTCAAGAACTCTCGCTAATTGTAATGAACTTTGGCACTACACTCGTCAGGGGATCAAAAACAATATGTACCTAATTTGTCTGGGGTATTATGTATCTTTTAAGCTATATCTTATGAACACATAGACATAATATATACAAGATCATAGTTTTAGTGTTTACATACATACATACATACATACATACATACATACACACACACACACACACACACACACATATATATATATATATATATATATATATATGCATGAACGCAAAATGACTGCTTTTACTATTAACTCTATTAAGTGCGTCTAGACAATACTTATTCTTGTTTTCACAATTTATTTCCTTCTTTCCGAAATTATTTATTAATTAATAATGTGTATTTAATTATTTTCGCCATTATTTTAGTGACGCCCTCTTTGTCTGCTCCGGTTAATTTGGTGTCCGAAGGAAATTAATCCGTTTTGCCTCGTTTCAGTTAATTATTTATGTAAGCATTTTGGGCATATATTGTTTTTAGGTCCCACCTCCCAGTCGTACACAAGATGGAATGTCATTCACACAGCTCACTTCTTAATTATCAATGCTATGATCACTTCTTTTACGTAAAGTTTTATAATGTTTGGAAACTTACTCTACCCACAAGTACCTGTTCTGCTGTCCATTCAAAGCAGTTTATTATTAGGTTGGTGCAAAATTAATGACGTAATAATGTCGTTTTTTGACGTTAAAACTACGTCAAAAAACGACATTATTACGTCATTATTTTTGCACCAACCTAATATATGGGTTATTTTCTGTTTTCCCTCATCTTGTACTGTGAGTGCTAAATTCTCCTAGCTCTCTTTCCTCTCATTATGTGTTTCAGAAATTTGTACTGTCACTTTCTGATTCTAAGTATCAATGTAATTTTCGTTTCCATTTTCCTTGAAACTTTCTTGTTGTTCACATGTTCTGTTCATAGTATTCTCAGCATCTACAGAAAGTAGAACAACATCTCTTTTTTTTCAAGTGTCCTTTACACCTGTGAGAAAATTGTCCTACATTCACGACCATGTAGGAAGAGTGACATTACATAGCAGTACAACACTCGTTGTTGAAATTTTCCTGTTTCTTAATACTTTACTTATATTTTGGAAGACTTCTTTCGCCATTTCAACGCGCCTTCGGATTTCAGCGACACATTCCAGTCGACTGTTGAAACATCCCTGATAGTTAAAATTCCACGCTTGCAGTATTTTGACGTCTCGCATCTTGGGATATTAATGCTGAGCAAACTCCAGGACATGAGATTAATTCTTATCTTGACATATCAGAGGCTAAAACACGAATGAGAAAAAACGCAAGCTGGGAGTAGAGATTAGTGTGTTCCCATCAAAAGATCTATCAACTGATACTGATTAACGCCATAGAATAAAAGAAGACGTAACTTTTCCCCAGATTTCTTCGTTAAGCGAGTCACAAAATATTTCGTTATTTCATGTTTGGAGAAAAGAAAAAAAAACTGCTTAATATATAACGGCATTGTTTATATCTACATTTTATTTCGCTGCTGTCGGTCTGTCACAAAAATCCATGGATACATATTCTATCAGTCTGTTATTCATCATGATTACATCTATAGTCATTGTTGCTCTCAATTTTTGTTAAATACTATCTCTGAATCTATCTTACATATTTACAAGTTTTACATGCATACTTAATTACAATTCTACAATTCATCTATGCTTTGAATAGGTTGTAGCATAACTACGGACTATAATGGGTATGTCACCATTCTCATAAATACAGTAGTGAATACTGTATGTTGATCTGCAGTCGGAGATTCGTCTCCAGCTGTGCTGGTAAAACTCTCTATCTCCGAACAGGGAGGATCCCCAGACGAGGCTATGTTAAAGGGCAGAATCTCGTCGAGGAAACAGCTACCCGACCGCATTTTTTTACGGGATCTACGGAGAAATTTTGGCTGAGCCTACGGGCTCGGATACCTCACATTAAATTCGGTCTTGTGCCACATCTGACCGCGTGGGACGGTTAGTAGATATACTGCAGTCGGAGATTCATCTCCAGCTGTGCTGGTCAAACCATCTACCTTCGGGCAGAGAGGATCCCCAGACGAGGATATATCGAAGGGAAGAGTCTTGTCTCGGTAAATCTTATATGCGTTGTTCGCGTCCTAAGTATGATCGTTCATTACCAATCTTTGTGTGATTATTTTATTCTTTAACCTTCCCAAGGTTACCACAGAATATTGCTGCCACATATGGTTTGGTGCTCCTACTATATATTTAGCGAGCCTTGATAAAATCCAAAGAAGAATCTGGAACGTCGCTTTGTCCAGATCTGGGACCTCTTCTCGAGGCACTTTCTCACCGCCGCAATGTAGCTTTCCTGTGCCTTTATTTATAAATACTTTCATGGTAAATTTTCGGATGAACTCTCCTCTATGCTACCTAGAGTCTATGAATTTAAATGCAGTGCTAAATTGGCGACAATATCTAATCATTTTTGAGTCGAAATGGCTTGATGTAACCGTAAGTTCTATACTAAAAGTTTCTTCTAGCGCACTGTGGAAATCTCTTCAGTCTTCCTGTGTTCCAGTCAAGTCTGATCAGCAAAAAGCGAAATGCAATGTCAATCGTTATATACTATCTTTTTACTTTCATTTCTTTTATTCTTCCCAGTCCTTAATAACGCTTTTGCTGTATTTTTTCACACCCAGTAACCCCTTTTCTATTTGTGGCTTTTTTGTCTTGCTTGAGGTGAAACGATTATATATATATATATATATATATATATATATATATATATATATATATATATATATATATATATATTCGTGATTCTGGGCAAGTATAGGATAAAGACCATGTGGTCAAGGGAGATATTTGCTTTATATATTGTATAATATAGTAATAATAATAATAATAATAATGTAAATATAAGTAATTATACTCGTCTGGAAAAACCTTAGGTGTTTTGGCTTGTAAATGAACAAACCGATGCCTAAGGAAAAATAAGGGACAAAAAAAGAAAGAACTAAGAACATGTAAATAAGGCGAAAACAATCGTCCAGAATCCAAGCTCAGAGTCCAAAGAAAAGACCTCTAAAACCAGTAATTAAAAGTAACTAAGTATACTTAGCTCAATGCACTAAGTAGAGCAACTCTAACTATGAACCTAAAGAGCCAGGCAAACCTACCTAGGTTTTGCCTACGAGGATCGTCAGGGTGGGCTGGCCAAAGAGGTAAATTGGAACAGAATATATATATATATATATATATATATATATATATATATATATATATATATATATATATATATATCGTAGATGAAACCTATTGTAAAATATGTTTTATTTCCGCGCCGTTATCAATTCGTTTGATAAAATTGCTGAATATTTTTCGATGATTGTGTTCTCGACAGAACAAGAAAATTCTGCACATCACTCTATTTTTGTGCTGAGCAAAATGTGGAGAACTAATACCTTAAATGATAATATCTCTTCTCATTAATGGACTACACACTGAATCTATTAAACCCCGATTTTACTGTGGAAAGTAATGATTAAATATATTATATATCTTAAGTAAATCCTTTATTTACCTTATACCTGGTGAGGCCAAAGTAACGCCCATTTTTTCGGTGGATAGGAAAACGGCAGGTAATTGAGTTTTGTCATCATAATTAAAAGATCTAACAGCACAAGATATTTTCTCACGTGGTGTGGTGAAAGTGCATTCTTACAGGCTAAAACCTAAAACAAGTCCTGAATGAAAAAAAATGAATTTTTGATAAATTTTCCAAAACGAATGAAGAATAGTGTCAAATGATTCGTAGAAATGTTTCTGATGTGATTCAGCGTTGTATTGAAGATGAAGGGGAGCATTTTGAACATGCTAAATAGATCACCACAATAGTCCAAATAATGTAAATAGTGTAAATAACACCTCATCTCCGAAATATAGACAAATATTGAAAGGTCGAAACATTGTAATAAATATGGCGACAAAGACAAGGACAATAGTCCGAATAATGTAAATAGTGTAAATAACACCTCATCTCAGAAATATAGACCAATACTGAAAGGCCGAAATGTTGTGATAAATATGGCGACAAAGATGAGGACAATAATCCGAATAATGTAAATAGTGTACATAATACCTCATCTCAGAAATATAGACAGATACTGAAAGGCCGAAACTTTGTAACAAATATGGCGACAAAGATGAGGACAATAGTCCGAATAATGTAAATCGTGTATATAATACCTCATCTCAGAAATATAGACAGATACTGTTAAATAGTTTGTTAATCATAAGAGACCATGTTGTTTTGAAGTGACAATACTTTCAAATTTTCTTTAACTACTGTAATTTAATTTTGTTCAATAAAATTTAATAAATAAGAAAGGACATTATTTTTGTCGCACCATGTACATTAAATGACAGCCTAAAATTATTGACTACTGTGCCTTAATAGAAGATCGAACTTAGAAAACGATTTCCTTGAAAATTTAATACATATTGACGGAGAAAAATCGAAAAGAAAAACATGTATTGCTAATTCTTAAATTTTTCCCGCCAAACTAAAAACTTTAGAAAATAACAAAATTATTCCGCCTCCTACTTTTCATCATCAGTGGATGTGCGCGTGGTGTAATGGATAGGGGCTACGAATGAGAAAACTGAGAGATGTATTCGAATTCCAGCGATGTTTGTTACATTCATTTACACGCAGATAGCCTTGGGAAAGGTATTGATCGATCTTCTCCCCCAGCTATGGGTTAAATTATCCGAATTATTTCTGAAAAGGAAATCTATGTTGTTTTTCAAAAAAATTTAATGGAGTATTCACTCGCAAAGAAAAGATATCTGTCGGTTTAAAATAAACCAAAAAGGGCTGATAAATCGTAAAACACAAATCAGATAAATAATAATAAAACAACTTGTTCATCAGAAGTGCCGTTTTCACGAATCTGCATTTCTCTGTCTTCCTAGTCATTACCATTATCCGTCGCACCTGTTCCCTCTTTAAGTTGACATCTTCTGTCTTGACATATTTTCTAGATTAATGTTTCCAATGGGCAACAAATGTGAGTGCGTCCATGTGAACATCACTCCTCATGAGCCGCAAAATCTCTTCGCCCCCGAATATCGTGAGATGGCGGTAGATAGCGAAAGAGCTCCTTTTTTTAAGTATGGTGCTCTTTCCAGGATAGATTCAATGTAAGAATAGGAGCATTTACAGCTCAGACCAAACAACAGGTTCGTTCATCAGGTACAGATTCTTCCAGTCAAACCTTTGTGGCTTACAAAATAAATCTTTGGTCAGATCGGCACCTATGAAATCAAACCATCTTCCAGTTATAGCGAATTTTATTCTGATTGCAACCTTCTGCTATAGATGAGCGAGGCAGATGTGTGGCAGGGTTGAGGGGGAGAACAGTCTAACTGGCGTGTCTTCCTTCTTGCGTCACAGCGAGCAGTCTCTCGTCACTTTCTGTTCGCCCTCTGTGGATCTCTTTGTTTTTGGCTCTTAGTGACCACTGCCTTATAGAGAACAGCATTCTTGGTCTTGTTATCTTTGTCTAAAAATGTAATTTATTAAGAAATCAGGGTCTCGCTAACACATACTTTGTTATGGTCATTTAACATGCTTCTTGTGAGGTCCACTTCACTTAGCTGACAATCATCAAGACAATCCCCCTGAGTTTTCATTTATCAGCTGACAATGATATCACTACAAACACATAGCTAGGTGCCATATCGCTTCTTTTACAGGCGTTTCCATCCGGTGCTATCATAGAACGGGCATTATATGGGAATGTTCACATCACTTACCTTGCATATTACTTTTAAGATAGATGAACTGCTCGAACATTTTTGGTGACATAACTGACAAGGGAATGATTGAGTTTTGTTGATTAAAGTATATGAAATTTTGTCTGAATTTCCATCAAAGAGTAATGAAAGATTTTTATTTTATTTTTCAATTATGCATAATAGTATCTGTTTGTACCAGAACGAAACATATGTAATTATCGGTACCTCTGTAAGTAAATTCTGGCTTTGGTAAAATTTAACCAGTGGTTTTATATTAAAGCCAAGCTTACCATTAGTGTCAAGTAAGTGGATCTTATTAACCCTAACTAAATCAGCTAAAGAATACATCTAAGATAATCTTGTCGAGCAACACTCAACTGGCTTTATTATGTTCGTATATAATCATTTCTCGGTCTTTCGTTTTTGAGGCATATGGTTAAGCGCCGTACTGTCCTCTCATGCAGTCCCTCTCTCTCAGTGGAGGGATTCACTTAATTTCTTAGCACCTGTCGTTTCTCAAAAGGGGAATGGCGAGTAGATTGCACTTTTCTTAACTGCAGCAACTAGTCAAACGCAGCCTCACCTCGGTCATACTATTTTGCCCTAGACACATCACTAGTGCTATGGCTGCAGTAAAAATGGTGCCTCTACGACTCGGATGGGTTACGGGTCACAGGCGAACGCACACGTTGTTAAAGTATGGCAAGAATAAAACAGAAAAGACTACAGGATGTAACATACACTTGAAGAAGTTCGACAAACGTATCGGTGGATATATTTTTTTATGCTACTAATTCAGAAATGTAGTGATTTGAATCATCAGATAATTTTTTTGCAACTTTATTGTAACGTGTAAAATTGATTTGAAACTAATTTTAAAGCGATTTTCTCCATTAAAATAATAAAAAAAAATCTCCCCATTTTTGTTTGTTTTCGAGATGGATCTCCTCGGTTAAATGGAAAGATAATTATAATAATATTGAGTCTCGGATCAAATCGATTGTGCTCCAATGGGATCAATTTGAGCGGTAAAATTGCTTTGCTTCGAGCCGACGAACTAATCATTGGAGGAGAATAAGTTTTGATGGAAGCAAGTTCAAGCCTTGGGCGAAATAAATTTCTATCAAGTTTAAATTTGTAAGGAAAAAAAACATCGCAGAAAAATAATAAACAAATCTCAAAGATAATAAAAGAATCGGGAAAGAAGAAAATACTTTAGCAAGAAAGGAACGGGCACAATCATTGTTGAATGGTTCATAATCGGAATTCGATAGTTAAAGTTTTATTGAAATCATCGCGAACAGAAAAAAGATGTTCCAGAACCTTCTCTAAAGTTTCATAATAAGAATGCACACTTGTTTTACACACGACATCCATAATTGCATAATCGAAAAAAAGTTTTATCGTTACAATATACAACCTACATCGATATATTCCTTTAAGAGCCTAAAGTCGGGTAAAACGACAAGGGGAGCTATAAAAAAGGAAACAAAAGTAATCCATGCCGAAGACGGTAAAAATGAAGTTAGCGAAATTTAATCAACATAAGATTGCTACTACTTATATAACACACGCCACATGACCACATCTCGTTGAAAAACCGGTTTCCGTACGATCACTAAAGTTAAGCAACGACAAGCCCGGTCAGTGCTTAGATGGGTGACCGTAAGCTTAGATTTGCGGGTGATGAAATTGATAATGGTTCGAAAAAAAAATATCATGTTCACCGATACGTTTGTCGAACTTCCTCAAGTGTATGTTGCATCCCGTACTCTTTAGAAAACAGATTTTTTAAACCATAGACAAAAGTTAACGGTTTTCTGCCGGCATCAACAAATTTTCGCATTAAATAATTAGCATAAAAAAATTAAATTTCATAGTCTAATAAAAGTTTAACCCAATCATAACATAGAAAAATCCTTTATGAAGTCGTCAAAAAAAAAAAAAAATAGTTCAGTGCGACGCGTTTAAGTACGAAACAGCCCTTTAGAAAAGGCAAAAAACAAAAGGATAAATGAAATAAAACAAAATTCATTAGACACTTAACGACATATTATGGTGCCAAAAGCTACCTTTCGCTATGACTGACCAGACGATGTGTGCACATGAATGCCATAATTCGCTTTGAGATGGATATCCCCACCCTACCTCGGCATGACATATTTCTGAAGGTGACTGATATGTGGATAAAAATTAAATCTTAGGCCCCTTACCAAAATGGTCGCCCTTGCCATTTCCATAGTAATTAATTTTGAGAATGAACATGCTTATAAAGATGCATACATTTCAAGATTGGTTATTCCTAAATTTTCGCTTGAAGATGAAACAGGGCTTGATACTTTAACTGAAATTAATTTTAATAATTATATTGAGGTTTTCGGCTCTCCTTTTTGAAACATGAGAACTCTTATGTAGCGATGGAATCAGATTTTATATATATATATATATATATATATATATATGTATCGTTGTGTGTGTGTGTGTGAAATGTAGCTACGTTGTACTAGTTTCGAATCCAACGCTTTTTATCAAATGGAATCTCGTGAATAAACACTTGATATTTAAATTGTAAGGAAATGTGTGTCCTAGTATTTCGACCGTGGCGTCGGTCATCATCAGTGTATAGGCTGTTTATAAATATGTACGTAACAGATGTCTGTTTAATATTTACATTATTCGTACTATTGTCCTCATCTTTGTTGCCATATTTATCACGTTTCGGCCGGTTGGAATGTCGAACTGAACCCTTGTTTTCGCTCACTGGGGCAGACTGTTCTAGTTCCACGTGCCATGTTTAATGTATGTCACTTATGAGTTATCTCCTGTTAATTCCCCTCTCCAAGTTCTCCACTATCTTAAGCGGGTATTGAACTCACACTCTTTGGGTCCTGTCACTGGATCTAACTAAGGTGCGAGGACATCTTTGTATGAATTTCTGGGTACTATAAACCTAACGTCTTCAGCAATCGTTTTTTACCAGTGATCATATTGCAA
>OZ010580.1:6406102-6446102 GCA_963932145.1 Acanthosepion lycidas
CGGGTCGGGTGTCTGTCGAACTCTCTACTTGCAGAGAGGAACCCGGACGAAGCTCCGCCGAAGGGTAGGGTTTCGTTGGGGGAGGTTGACGGAACTGGCCCGCCTCGGCGGGTTTGGATGGTTATTTATTTTTGGCTGGGCCTACGGGCTCAGAGATACCCACATTAAAAAGACCTTATGCCACATTCGATCCCCGTGGGTGGATTGATAAATACCATCCACTGTGCCATGGTTCCTTGAGGACATCTGTGTATGAATTTCTGGGAAGTATAAACCTAATGTCTTCAGCAATCATTTTATACCAGTGCTCATATTGCAATTTTTGTTGTTATCAAACATGTTTTTTTTTTTTACCAGAGTTCATATTTCAATTTTTGTTGAATTTTATCGCCTTTTTCTGGCACTCCTTATTACTGGTTCCCATATTGTATTCATTTCTATGCTTGGTCGCCTCAGGAGATTTTTGTGGCCTAACATATGTGCTGATTCCTTAAGTTTACGAATTTTCCAACCCCTGGTAAGTTTTAAATTAGCCCCCAAAGTAGTTGCTTTGTACTTTTGTTATATGCCGTACATATGAAAAACTGATAGGTATGTCCCAATCCTCATATTGTAAGTAGGGGTAAATATGCTGTCTAAGCTGGTAGCCTGAGCTGTCACCGTGGGAAGCTCTTCCCGTGTCGAACTCTCTGGCTTGGGATAGAGAGGAACCCGGATGAGGCTATGCCAAAGGGCAGAGTCTCGTCCAGGGAGGTAGGCAGATACCCGACCCCGCGTACGCGTAGTCTAAGGTCAATTTTTACTTGAGCCCACGTGCTCGGAATTCCCATCATTAAATTTGCCCTTGTGCCGTATCCTACCTCGTGGGGGGCAGGTAAATATCGTAATATGCTAAGTAGTCTGTCACGAGCTGTGGCTTACATACTACACTTCTGGCGAGTATTGTATTTTGTTGATGTTATAAAGATTACCATTTCATTTCCAGCCTCCATTTTGGTTATTCCACATTCACTAACCCTTCATAGGTTACAACAACTTTAAATCAGAGAAAATTATTATATATGGTTAAAAATTGAGACCTGACATTTTATTAGAAATTTTATTATGACAAAATGAAAAAAAAAAGGATTATGATTAAATTTTGCTCTCAAAATATCTTCCTTTAGCCTTGATTACTGCAGAATAATTTTTTGGGCATTCGTTGCAAAAGTTTCTCATAGTATAAGTGTTATGGGACCTTACCCATAATAACATAATGAACTATTCCATACGTAATAAATACTGAGCCTCAAGAGGAAACAGAGAGTTCAGTCTGAAGTCTGGAGTGAGGTCCGTCAGGAGTCAGTCAGTCAGTCAGAGCGAGCGCGTCAGTCAGTCGAGTCAGAGGCAGTCCGAACAGAGTCGCGTTCAGACAATTACTACAAGACATTGGAATAGTGATACTGGTCGAGACTAAACCTCATTGTTCGTACTAATACTTCCTACTTCTCTGTATATATTCCTGTTTGTAATATATCTGTGTTATTCCATATCCGTGTTCGAGTTCTTCTTTATTGGTTCTACCTTGGACTATCACCGTGGTACAAGGAACCGGACCATAACAATAAGTTTGATTCCATTCTTTTTTCCCCAGTGATTTTTTGGATGAAAGGGTTTCACTCTTCTGTCAAGTTCATCCCATGATAATTCTCATGGCGTTTTTAAACTTTTAAACTGTTGTGTATATATAACATGTGTGACTTTTTGTGCAATATGTAAGGTCAATTAACTTTATCTTTTAGGGAGGAGGCTGGAGACATGTTAGAAGTTCTTTTTTGTTGTCAGGCCTCATTTGGGTGTAGAATAGAGAATAAATTATTGAGCATCACATTGATTATTGTAATTCAGATTTGGAAGAATTTTCATCCTACCCTTGATTGAAATACTATCCAAGTTTCAACTGTTGTACCCCCAGACTTCATATATCTATACGATTGGGTAACTTTCGGGAATTATCCAACTGAGCCTTTTACTCCACCTATGTGGGTTGAATGTCCTCATTCCTCTGTCTATGCTAGGGGAGATAATTTACATTATGTATGTCTTCTCAGTTAATTTGTCTCTGTGAAGCGGCTTCTGTTGGTTCCGCTGAACGAGAATACATATGCTTTACTACGGGACAATAGGATATAAATGAGTGCATGTAGTATGTCTGGTGGGCGGGAATTGAAATGCTGGCTCAGGTAATGAACGCCATTAGTAGTAGAAACAGGATGCAGCAAGTAAAATGATATTTATCGATTTTCTTCACGTGATTAGTTCTAACGATTTCATCAATCAGTCCAATTAGTCAGCAAAACAGAATTTCGATCTCGGGTAAAATGTCTTCTTCAGAAACATTTTGAAGTTTTCCGCCTTCGCAATGTCAGTGCGTTGTCCCCAGTTTGGGCACAATTTATTAATAAATATTTTGGAAGAAGTCAATTACGCTTCTGCACATGTTCGATTTTTTTTCTTCTTTAATATTCGCTAATTGTTCTTTTATCGCACCGTATTGGTTTCCATACTTCTTATATTTATCTTATCTCTCTCCCAGATATTCAGCATTTGTACCTTATAAAGAAAACGTACCCTAATGTATATTTCATATATATATATATATATATATATATATATATATTAAGGCATTTTTATGCTTATACATTCTTTTTATAGATACAAATACTTAAGTAAATCCTCTGTTTATAATAAACAGTATAAATAACATTTACCGGCCGATTTTTACTGTTTTTAAACTACAATTTTCCATGTTTTTCTCCCGCACATTCATATCTACTCGATGCGTATCCAAAATGTAAAAAAATGATGTCACACGTTATGAAACACTAAAATCGACCTTGCTAACCGAAACACTTCTCTGTGGTAAAATCGGTAAAAGCACGTCAGGCTATATGACGGTTCCGTATAGGATACAGGTTCGATTCCTGTCGGAGGACCCAGATTTTCTATTTTTCGGACATTCAGGCTGGTAAATGTTGTTAATACTGTTTATTATAAAAAGAACATTTACTTAGATATTTGTATCTATAAAAATGAATGTATAAACATAGAAATGTCCATTTCATAATATATATATATAAGCTGTCAGTTTATATATATATATATTGTCTAAGTTTTCCTGAAGAAACGTATTTAAAAGTTTTTATATATATATATATATATATATATATATATTTCAAAATGTGTCGGATTAAATTGTACATTTGAACATATCTATTTAATATTGATAGACACAAATGACGAACTCTTTTATACGTATACACAGACCCAATTTTGCACGTTGGCACACACAGACACATACACACACACACACACACACACACACACATATACATAGTGGTCTGTTTTTCTTTAAATTAAGTTATTCGTTCTGACTTAACATTGAGCTCTCAGGATTTGATCCTCTTTGAGATTATCCATACGGATTAGCAAGATTCTTGTTACTTAACTATATATATATATATATATATGTATATATATATATATATATATATATATATATATATATATATATATATATGTATATGTATATGTATATGTATATGTATGTATGAGACTTGCGAATGATCATGGTTTCCTGTTGAATCTCCACAGTTTTAATTTTAGCAGAGTTGTTCTCCTAGACAAGATGCAACCAAAAGTTATAGCTCAGTATGGCATACTGTATAAAATAGAGCTGGGAATCGAGGGAACAGAAAGATGTCTGCTTTTACTACACACCTGTGAAGGTGAAATAGCAATTTCCACTCTATCTTAACTACCTTCAACTCCGACAGTTTTATTGTTTTAAAAACCTATGTTTAGAATTTTAATAAAACCTAAACATATGATGAGGGTGAATTTATATCTTTGTTTTGTTTCTGAGAATTTACAACAAAAATAATAAACACTGTTTATTTATTAGATTGTTATAAAGTATAGGAATATTTTTATATTTACAGGGATATATATATATATATATATATATATATATATATATATATATATATATATATATATATATATATATTTAGTACATTCTAAAAAATAATGAATTTGTACTAAGACTAACAAAAAGGGAAATATAATCATTTTAGTCAGTTATGTACCATGCGTGATACACGTTTAGGCGATCTTTCGATACATGATTGATGTAAGTGAATGTAATGGATTCGACTGCAGTTCGAACTTGGCTCTCAGATTTCTCAATCCGAGCCACTACCTATTACTTCTCTGTGCGTCCTTCTTTATCATTTACCAATTTATAAAGCAATAAATGGGAAAATAATTTTTTATTCATAAATTTATAAGCATTTACTAAATTCTTAAAATATATGAACCAATAGGGAAATCCTTATTATTTACCATTTTATAAAGTTCAAATAAATTTGGTAATTAGACGATGTTTACCAATCACCCCAAAAAACAATCTGAAGAATAAATAGTGTTTATTATTTCTGTTGTCAATTTTCAAGAACAAATAAAATTTATGAATTCACTTTCATGTGTAGGTTTTAATACAATCCTAATAATCGTATTTTTTTTAAACAATAAGCATTTCCGAAGTGTTAAAGCAATTAAAGTAAAAGTAGGGTCATGGAAAAAACCGTCCTTTTGAAACTACGTTTTTTTACGGGCCTGATGGTCCATTTTTACCGAAAAATAGATTTGGTAGTTGTTTATAAGTAACAATAAGTCTATCAGATTGGAGGCGTTGTTTTTCAGCAGACCCTCAGGGTGAGTTCAAAAGAGACTGTAAGGTTAAGCATATCAGGACTTCGTTTGAAATCCGAATGAAATGAATCCGAAAAAAAAAAAAAAGGAGGACATCAAATTTAAGCAAGAAAATTAGAGACTATGAGAAGCATTTAGAAGAATAAAAAAGCGAATACAAACGTAAGGCAAACAAATACACAAACAAGGCAAGAAAAAATACGCGAGCAAGGCAAGAAAGTATAAAATCATAGCAGTCAAGTACAAGGGCAAGATGAGTAAATAAACAAAAAAAAAAAGAAATTCAAAAGTAAGGAAAGCAAATAAAGAGTTAAGGCAATCAAATACAAAATTAAAGGAAAATAGAAAATTAAGGCAAATAAATCCGAAAGTAAAGCAAGAAAATACAAGAGTAAGGCAATTAAAAAGAAAAGTAAGAAAAGGAAATGAACAAGTAAAAAATACAATCAAATACAAAATTAAGGGAAAATAGAAAACTAAGGCAAATAAATCCGAAAGTAAGGCAAGAAAATACAAGAGTAAGGCAATTAAAAAGAAAAGTAAGAAAAAGAAAATGAACAAGTAAAAAATGCAATCAAATACAAAATTAAGGTAAAACAGAAAACTAAGGCAAATAAATCCGAAAGTAAGGCAAGAACATACAAGAGTAAGGCAATTAAATAGAAAAGTAAGAAAAAGAAAATGAACAAGTAAAAAATGCAATCAAATACAAAATTAAGGTAAAATAGAAAACTAAGGCAAATAAATCCGAAAGTAAGGCAAGAAAATACAAGAGTAAGGCAATTAAATAGAAAAGTAAGAAAAGGAAATGAACAAGTAAAAAATACAATCAAATACAAAATTAAGGGAAAATAGAAAACTAAGGCAAATAAATCCGAAAGTAAGGCAAGAAAATACAAGAGTAAGGCAATTAAATAGAAAAGTAAGAAAAGGAAATGAACAAGTAAAAAATACAATCAAATACAAAATTAAGGGAAAATAGAAAACTAAGGCAAATAAATCCGAAAGTAAGGCAAGAAAATACAAGAGTAAGGCAATTAAAAAGAAAAGTAAGAAAAAGAAAATGAACAAGTAAAAAATGCAATCAAATACAAAATTAAGGTAAAACAGAAAACTAAGGCAAATAAATCCGAAAGTAAGGCAAGAACATACAAGAGTAAGGCAATTAAATAGAAAAGTAAGAAAAAGAAAATGAACAAGTAAAAAATGCAATCAAATACAAAATTAAGGTAAAATAGAAAACTAAGGCAAATAAATCCGAAAGTAAGGCAAGAAAATACAAGAGTAAGGCAATTAAAAAGAAAAGTAGGAAAAGGAAATGAACAAGTAAAAAATGCAATCAAATACAAAATTAAGGGAAAATAGAAAACTAAGGCAAATAAATCCGAAAGTAAGGCAAGAAAATACAAGAGTAAGGCAATTAAAAAGAAAAGTAAGAAAAAGAAAATGAACAAGTAAAAAATGCAATCAAATACAAAATTAAGGTAAAATAGAAAACTAAGGCAAATAAATCCGAAAGTAAGGCAAGAAAATACAAGAGTAAGGCAATTAAATAGAAAAGTAAGAAAAAGAAAATGAACAAGTAAAAAATGCAATCAAATACAAAATTAAGGTAAAATAGAAAACTAAGGCAAATAAATCCGAAAGTAAGGCAAGAAAATACAAGAGTAAGGCAATTAAATAGAAAAGTAAGAAAAGGAAATGAACAAGTAAAAAATGCAATCAAATACAAAATTAAGGGAAAATAGAAAACTAAGGCAAATAAATCCGAAAGTAAGGCAAGAAAATACACGAGTAAGGCAATTAAATAGAAAAGTGAGGCAAGAAAATAAACGATTAAAATAAGAAAATGCAAAAGTTAAGCAAGCAAATGTAAAATTAAGAGTGACAAATTAAAAAATAAATTGCCAATAATTAATTAAGCGAACGTTAGAGCCGATATGCATACACCTACTCACCCACGAAGGGTTTTGTCAATCAAGCAATGTTGAATAGTGACTTTAAGCAAAATCCTTTTCAGCATAGATTCTCTAAATTCCATACGTCAGTTTCATATCCAGACGTAAACGACGCAATTTCTAATGACGTAATCGATTTTTTTATTTATTATCTTATTCATTAATTCATATTCAGGCCGTAGACAAAAATAAATAAATATATTATATTAGGTTGGTGCAAAAATAATTTCGTTTTCTAACATATGTTACTATGTGAGAAAACGAAATTATTTTTGCACCAACCTAATATTTAATAAATAAACGGAGCGTCTACTCAGATATGAGCATCTGCCAAAAATAACGTTTAAAGTGATACAATCTGTCGTATTAATAAATAAAAAGAATCCATTACTTCTTTAGAAATTACTTTGTTTACATTTGCATACGAAACTAAGGAGATATGAAATTTCGAGAATCTATGACAAGGATTTTGCTTAAAGGCTCTATTCCACCTTGCCTGATGTACAAAGAATAAGCCAAATTAAATTAAAACAAACGTAGCAAGTAAATAAAATATTATCATATGTGACCATGTCTATCCACAACTCCCAGTCCTTTGTAGCTCTAAGTAAAGTTTATCTTTTAACCCTTCCTCCCACTGCCTGTTCAACCAGTGATTTCCCCAAGCTCATTTTGGTAGGTTACTCTATTCTTTCCTCTCTGCTTATTGCCGTCAGTATGCACTGTGAGTATCAAATTCCCCAAGACTACTTTCCTCATTATGAGTACTAGAAATCTCAACAAGTTTTTTATGATTCTTAGTTCAAGAGTCATATTTGTTTCGATTTTTCATAAAAAATTCCTCATTATTTACATGTTCAGGCTATGGCATTCTCAGCAATCTTCCGTAGAAACATATCTATATTGTCTCAGTACTTCTTCATCTGTAAAAAATTGTATTTCGTCCATTGCTGCCTAAGAGGACTGATATATAACAGTGCTCTTTTCTTTGTTTCTAATTAACTTTGTCCTATTTCTTAATACATTGCTTAGCTTCTGGAAAGCATCTTTCGCTATTCCAGTGCTTGTTCTGATATATAATGAGTCACATGATTTTTAATGTCAAATGTTAACTGCAAAATATATCAATATGTGTCTTTTGAAATTAACCGCAATATGCCTATATATATATATATATATATATATATATATATATATATATATATATATATATATATATATATTAAAGACATTTTTATGTTTAACGTTATAGATACAAGTATTTAAGTAAATGCTCTGTTTATAATAAACAGTATTAAATAACATTTACCGGCCTGAATGTCCGAGAAATTTTCATAGAAAATATTCGTTCTTTGACAGGATAGGAACCTGCATCCTATACGGAACCGTCATTTACGCTGACGTGCCTTACCGTTAGGCTACAAAGAAGCGTTCGGTAAGGCACGTCAGCGTAAATGACGGTTCCGTATAGGATGCAGGTTCGAATCCTGTCAAAGAACGACTATTTTCTATGAAAATTTCTCGGACATTCAGGCCGGTAAATGTTATTTAATACTGTTTATTATAAACAGAGCATTTACTTAAATACTTGTATCTATAACGTTAAACATAAAAATGTCTTTAATAAATAAATTGTCGGACTTTGTCCATTTCGTAACATATATATATATATATTATTTTATTCTTCCTTTTCTTCTTTCCCCACTTTTTTCCTCCCACCCATGGTCCCCCATTTGCTTTCTTATATCTTTTTTTTTTCTCTTGGTCTCGTTTCCTGTTAGATGACTTATTAAATAGATCAATGTCTGGTTCTTAACACCCGCCCTTACTTCTATTTTAATAAAAATAGATTTAAGATTATTCCTATCTCACACTTCCATCTCTAATTTCGACCATATCTGTCGTCGTCCTCCTCCCACTTTCTCTTTCACCTTACATCAAATTAAAACTACCCATCAAAAGCGTATAAAAATAATACGTAAATTTAAAAAAAAAACATTTTTATGCTTGTAAATTTGATCTGAGGAAGCAGGGAAAAGACATCTTCCTGGAGAAATAAATATTATCAACGGACGGAACCTTAAGGTTGACTGATTTCGAATTAAATTAAATTTTCACACACACACACACATATATATATATATATATATATATATATATATATATATATATATGAAGAAATATAGTCTCAAGGTGTGCTATATTTATGAGATAAAGTGCTCAATATCAAAGATATCTTCCGGCCACTGTGGCTTGAAGATTGCGTCTAGCATGAAACAGTCAATCAAATATAAAATAACAGATAATTATATTCAATAAGAAAGATTCATAAAAAGTTGAGACAATAAATTAAAAGTATGGTAATCAATTGAACAGGTAAGGAAAGCAGGTAATTAAAATAAAGAGATCAAAATCTATCAGAAGCAAATTAAAACGTCAATTTAACTTAATCGGTGACCAAAAGAAGGTCACGAGCAGGGAGTTAATAATAAAGTCATTGCAAATATTCAATATTGTTAAGTGAAATTAGTGGAAACTCGTCTTTAATATTATTCAGTTGAAATAATATTGCAAAGACTAAAAACCAACAATTATATCCCTATAATAAATACGAATGTCAATGTGTCAGCGTGTCACACTTTTTCAACTTTTCTCCCAGAGGCTGCAGCCCAACTGATCCGGATACGGACACGCAATTCTAAAATTTTGGATACCCAAGATTTCATTACTGTGATTGTTTTCGAATTCCGCCATATTGATTTCTATTGGTCAAAACAATTAAAGAGAGACAACTCTCTAACTTTCAATAGCTCATATTCAAATGAGGAAATTACTGTTCTCAAATTACAGTTTTTCAAAACAAAATTATCCTTGTGTTCAACTTTACTTCAAGAAGCGTACCCAACATACCATTTTGGAATTTGGAATCGGATTTCCGATTAACAATTGCGAGATGTTATCTATTGCACAAACGGCACATCGAAACTTATAGCACCTCGTATTCCCAAGCGGTCACCCATCCTGGTACTAAGCAGGCTCGACGTTGTTTAACTTTGGTAATCGTACGTGAACCGGCGTTTCAACGTGATGTGGCCATAAGTCTATAACCATAAAAGAAATCAGTTCACATTGGCTCCATTTGAATCTGACCGCATTGTCTGTATTGTTTCTCATACTGTAAGGATTTCAGCATTTCAAACCTTCTGTGAAACGGATTCCTATTCCTCTCTCCTTCTTAATGGGCAATTTCATGAGATTCTCTAGAAATTCTTCGTACGTGTTTTAACAAAAGCATCAATAATATACTTGAATTTAGAAAAATCCCTGAATTTCAATCTTAGATCCTTCTGTTAAAGATTCGTACTCTTTTCATTTCCACAATAGGCACATTCATGAAATTATCTAGTATTCAATCTATTCTTCGACATAGAACAGGCCCTAATAAGATTTTACTTGTGGTAATATTGTAGTATTGCGAACAGAATTTTGACACAAATTCATTGACAAATATTTATATTGTAGCTTCCCAGTTTTCCTCCAAAATGCTTTTAAAAAATCATTTCACCCTAGGCAAAGTTACAAAGCTATTAAGATGCAAGGGCATACTCAGTGTGAGAGAATATGAGAAAAAAAAAACACTATTAAGCAAAAAGAACAATAAAATATAGGAATTACGAAGACAGAAGATAACGATTGATATTTAAATTTTTGAAGAACAAAGTATTTTTAAGAAAATAATAAGGAAAGAGGGCTTGGAAAAGTTGATACACTCAAGAAAGTTTGAAGGTAAGAGAGACAGGAAAATAACGCATATTTTCCGTAGCGAGCGTGAGTAAATGGATGGTAGAACAGGGACTAGGAAAAGACAACATTTCTAAAGGGCAGGAAATTATGGAGAGCCATGATCGCCAAAGTCCTGAAATGACACCGTACATAGAGAACATGGCAGTATTTTGAGCAGAATATTGTCACAAATATTGTTCTTGTAGCTTGCCAGTTTTCCAGCTGACACTTCTGCACATTCGATCCAAGAATTCTAGATGATTTTACTTTTCAAGAATCCACAGCCCAGCGTCAAATAGGGCTTTCATTATATTCATAGACACTGGCAAGAACTTGATAATGTTTATTATTGTCAGCAACTATCACAGCACGGGGTTTGAGAATCTTCTATGCATTACACTTGACACTCTTGGCCGTTGCTCCCGAAAATGACCCTCGAACAAGTGTTAACTGGGGTTAAAATGCCTTTTTATATTTTAACGGGTCCAAAACGATAATGCAATTTTGTAATGAACATAGGAAACCATTTTTTCCTGCCATTAGCATGGCTGATACTAGCCTCCAGAAGAACAACTCATTGATCCTTCTTGATCTCACGTGATGCACTGACATGAAGTGGAGTGCTTATATTAAATCAGTTGCTAATTCCTCTGCTAGGAAAGATGGTTCGCAATGTCGGCCCAGACAATTTTTCTCTTCAGAAAACATTTTGGAAATTTCTAAATGCCCGGTACCTCTGCAATATATCTCGCGATTCTCCACAAAATTCAAAGAAGGATCTGCAATGTTATCGGTCTTGACATGGCATCTCGATTTAGTCACATTTCAACCACCGTCACATATCTTCCTTGTGTCTTTTCTATAAACATGACAATTGTTCTAATGAGTTTTCTCCTCCCTTGGTAACTAGACTCTATGAATTTAATCGCAGTACTATATTGGTAGTTAGGTCTCACCGTTTTTAAATAGCTAGATGCAACCCTAAGTTATTTTTTGATCCTTTCTTTTCTCGTACTTTTCTTCTGTGGAACAATCTTCCTGTTTCTTGCTTCTCTGCCAACCACGATCTTCATCGTTAATCGCCATCTTATGTCTTCAGGAATTCTGTTATTATGTTGAACTTCTTCATTCTCTTTCACTCACAGTAACCCACTTGCGTCTTAGCGGCATTATCTCCTTTAATGGTGTGAAATGAATAAAAGCAAAAATCAGCACAAGCACACTTTACTGAGGTCATTTAAGAAACAAAAAAAGAAGACAGTTGAAGAATTATAGGAAATAATAAAAGTACTTCACACATTCAGCACCAAATGTCGTTCATTATAGATTTTAGATATTTCGCCTCTTAACCGTCAAGCGGTGTTCATTGCGTGACGTTACTTTTTTGAAATTTGGACTTGTTATACGCATACGTCTTCCATTTTTATCATATAGGAAGAAAATGTGTAACTACCGACACCGAGATTCTAGCATGACACCCTGAATATATGTTTTCCGCCACCTGTATAAATAGCGGTGTCAGGCTACTGACTGGAGTGACTATTAAGTGGAACTATCCAGTCGAATTAGTGTGAATTATTGTGCGTCGATGATTTGGGTTTTGATTTAGGATTTACCGGATGTTAAGCCGAGCCGCGCTACTAACAAGCTATTCACTGAAATGGTTAATTACCTTTGGTTGACTTTTACTTCTTTGTTCGTGTTAAGTATTTATTTGCGGGTGTAATTAAATACTGTTTTATTTAACATTGAAGTCTTGATTAATTCTTAATTCTTAACGGCTAGCGTACGTCACAAAAAATTTAAAATTCGCGCCTTTTCTGCATTTTATTCTCCGGATAAGTCTGTGACTAGTACCTATGATTTCCGCTTTCAAGTGATTCTGTTGTAATGTCCCTTTCTTTGAGGAGGGGAATTCTCGTTTTGTCTGCAACTTTGTCCTCTCTATACACCGGTGGCTAATACCTACTTTTGAGCAATTATGTTGTAAAGTCCACCTTTTGGAAATTCGTGCCTTGTCAGCATTTTTTTTTTATTAACGTCGGTTAGTAATACTCGATATCCAGCGATTCTGTTGCAACGTCGCTCTCATGTTTGCATTCTGTCCTCCGCATAAGGTTTTAGCTAATATGTGCTTTCAAGCCGTCCTGTTGTCCTACTATTTCATTTTGTAATTTACGCCGTCTTCATTTATTCCTCAGCATTCGGCTGGGCTTACTATCTGCTTTCCAACGATTCGATTGTAAGGACCCTGTTTTTGAAAAATCTTTTGAAAATCTACATTTTGACAGCCGCACGGCACTGACAGGATTTTTGGCGGAAGTCTCATTGTTCTATTATTGGCAGGCTTATAGCTATATTACGTTGAAACACCGGTTCCTGTATGATCACCGAAGTTAAGCAACGTCGACTCTGGTTAGCACTTAGGGTTTGGTTGTAATATTGGATGTGCGAGTGTTGATATGGATAATGGGTCGGAATTGTTACGCGGAGAGTCAAGTTCCAATGCCAGTTAGGTTCGTTATATTTATTTGCGCGTAAATAACATTAGAAAAAAGCATGAATCCACCTTTTATCCCCCTAGCTATGGATTAATTAGTAGGACTTGTACAAATCCTTATCATCTTTATATATTTTCTGGCTTTAAATAACCTGAAATGGGTAGAAAGGCCTTACGAATCAGTCAATCAATCTATCAATTATTGGCCTACCCGCGCCTTCGGGAAACTATGTTTACACTGAAGATCATCCATTGCTATGTCAGCTGCGAAGTAGGTCGGTTCACTGCATCATACGTGACAATTTTTCTCTCTTGAATCTATCTAACATATCTAGCATTCTCCCACGCTTAGAATATTGCTGCCACATATGGTCTGGTGACCCTGCTGTTATCCTTGATCTTCTTGATATGATCCAAAGAAGAATCAGTAATATTATCGGTCCTGATCTGGTGGCTCGGCTTTAATCACTTACCGACCACCATAAGGTTGCCTCTCTGTGCCTTAAATAAACGCTTTCATAGTAATTGTTTGGATGAGCTCTTAACTATGGTACGTAGACGACATTAATTTAAGCGCAGTACAAAACTGGCATCGAGATCTCATTAATTTACAGTTGAACTAGCTAAATGGAGCCGTAATTTCTATGCTAACAGTTTATTTTTCTTGCTTGTGGAGCTGCCTTTCGGTTACATGCTTTCCAGCCAACATTAATCTTCAAAAAATTAAATGCAAGGTCATCTACTATCCTCCTAATGTTTTTCTCTCCCTGCTCATTAATGTTTCTGTTCCTAATTCTTCCACATTTTGTAACCAGTTGGGTTTTAGTGGCTTTACTGCTTTGCATGGGGTGATACCAATTAAATCTATTGTTTCATTGAATAACATAGTCATATTTCCGCTCAGTTCCCTTACATTAGGACGTTTGCTTTTCAAAAGATTCGATAGCAACAACGGATAAATTTAATATTTATAAATAATTATAAATGAGCACGTTTGCGCCTGTTTTTTTTTTCCGGTCAGCTCCCTTACATTTGGACGTTTGCGTTACAAAAGATTCGATAGCTACAACGGATAAATTTAATATTTTTAAATAATTATAACAGCGCGTTTGCGCCTGTTTTTTTTATTTTATTTTTTTTATTTTATTTTTTATTTTCCCGTCAGCTCCCTTACATTAGAACGTTTTGCTTTTCAAAAGATTCGATAGCTACAACGGATAAATTTAATATTTTTAAATAATTATAACAGCGCGTTTGCGCCTGTTTTTTTTATTTTATTTTTTTTATTTTATTTTTTATTTTCCCGTCAGCTCCCTTACATTAGGACGTTTTGCTTTTCAAAAGATTCGATAGCTACAACGGATAAATTTAATATTTTTAAATAATTATAACAGCGCGTTTGCGCCTGTTTTTTTTATTTTATTTTTTTTATTTTATTTTTTATTTTCCCGTCAGCTCCCTTACATTAGGACGTTTTGCTTTTCAAAAGATTCGATAGCTACAACGGATAAATTTAATATTTTTAAATAATTATAACAGAGCGCATTTGCGCCTGTTTTTTTTTTTATCACAGTTCCAATAAGTTTGTCTTTGTAATTCACCTCTGAGGATGATCTTAGAGGAGATCGAAAATACTTGGGCAGGAAAAACAAACTATGGTGCTTTCCTTGATGAATTTCATCTTAACATCAAGAAACTGATTAGAGAACTGGAAAGGAATAGCATAAAAGTAAATAGACAATATGTCGATATTATTCAATGAAACATGTTTGAATGAAGATATGCTGCTTATATATATATATATATATATATATATATATATATATATATATATAGGGAAGAAGTTATAGTTGTTCTAACGAGAGAAAAGCGTATATTTTAAGAAGAAGAAAGAAACCGCAACAGTTTTTGGTTGTAATATGCACACAACTGTCTTTCTTGGACTGGCGGTGAGAAAGTTCTTCTGCACGAAGGGTAATAAAAATTTAAGATTGGTCCGAGAAAGGCTGAGGAAAGATATCTGTATTTTTATCTTTGACCCCTTTGTGTACTTAGATCTATTTCCATTTTTTTATTGTATGCATTTTTGCTAATATGCCTATGTATAGGTATATTCCCTCTCCATGCATACATACTATCTTATTATAAGGAATTAGTATACACATATATACATATATATACACATGCACACACACACACACACACACATACGCACACACAAGTTTGTCAGCTAAATTTTGAAGATAACAATTTTATCCACGGCAAATATATTTTTGAATACAATTAGTGAATTTCTGACAAAAAGGAACTTTTCTTTTACTTGTCATCACCTCATGCGCTATGATTTTGTGGAGCTGTGGCCAACGTTGTCAGAGAAACAAATTAATGATATTAATTAGGAATTAATTATTTCTTGGCTTAAGAAAACTTGGCAGCAATTTGTTAATTGATCATAAAACTTATTGGCGCAGTCAAAGAAGAATCGACGATGCGAAACGATGGATGACCGGTCAAAAGTTTTCTAATGAGATAATAAGAGTTAATAACATGAAGGGAAATTAATTAACATGATTTAGGACCGTAATTATGCTGGAACCAATGATTAAGTGTCTTTGTGAACCAGAAGAGAAAGCGTAAGAATTGTTGTCAAAGTGGGTTGGGAAAATAGGGAAGAAGCAGAATGATGTCATCTTTGCCTATGCAGAGGCGTTGAAAACATTGACTCTCGACTACTTGTTTTGGAAGGACATACGTTGGCCGATAAGCCTGTTAAACGTCTAGGGAAGTGTAATTGTAATGCTCTGAAGGACACACATGCTATTGAAGCTATACGCACTGATTTTCTCTCGTGGCTGGCGAAAATAGATAAATCCTGATTGCCAGGGAGTTTCAAAGCCTGGCTATACCATCACTGTGTGCTCCCACAAGCATTATGGCCACTCACAACATATAGCGTCCCTATCTCGACTGTGGTGACGTTGAAGAGGAGCGCTAGCAGTTTCCTCCGTAGATGGTTAGAATTACCCCGGAGCTTAAGCACCGCAGCTTTATATGGACCATCCAATGCCATGCATCTACCTTTCAGGGGCCTGCTCTAGCAGTAAATAGTCTAAGTCATTTTAATTGCTCTATTGTAAACATTTAAACTTGATTAGTTGCCATTTTCTGAGGTAATTTACATAAAGCACGCCCTAAAGTTAGTAGCAAATTTTCTCTAGGTGATGGTCGAATACTGATCATATTCGGTCGGGTCGGCCATCGAAGAAGTCAGTTGTTTATTTAGACCAGAAACTTCTAGTGACATGGGTGCAACAACACTGACGACGAACCTAGATTCAGCACTTAAAGGTGTAATTTTAACAATACCTTCCCTACACAGTGTTAGTGTGCAGTATATGTATAGTTCTTGGTCCTACAAAGCTGGATACAGAAACATTTTCTGACGGATTGACCTACACAATAATTGTAGTGATATGTAAATGATTACGTAATAAGCATAGCTAAGTCATAGACTATCATAAATACCCAAGCAGTAATGTTAGGCCAACTCTCGGTATACGAGATAAATGACAAACCCCTGGAGTGATAAAATGCGAAGGAAAGCTAACTTTATAACAATATTAATAATATATTAAAACTGGACAATAATTGATAAAAGCGAAACAAAGGAGTAGAAGAAAAAAGGTGTGAAGAGGAAATGGTAACATTTAATTAAACGCCACAAGTCATCAAAAGAAAAAAAAGTATATATATATATATATATATATATATATATATATATATATATATATATATATATATATATATATATATATATATAATATTAGTGGTAAATATACACATACATATTCAATAATATATCTAAAATATATAAATATACATACATACATACATACATACACACATACATACACATACATATATATTTGTATAAAAAATAAATCCAAGAGGATAGAATCCAGGTAGAACACAATGTCCAGGACAGAGTAAGGATATAATAAAAAGGCTCAAACACTGATATTCCTGGTCATAATTTATTCCATTAGAATCCTAAATACGATCCAATTCATCAGACCTACAAATTAAAATTTTTTCATTATATATATATAGGTATGTCCACTATTTCGGCATAAATTTTCTATATTAAAGTTTAAAATGAATTTTTTACAACGAAAAAACATTCTTGAAGATTTCATTTTAGCTTTAATTGAAAGTTTAATAATTAAATTTACGATTTCTATTAATTAAACAATTCTGGTGTATTTCAGATAGAAACTATATACATTTGATTGTCAAATTTAATTTTAGATGTTTAAATTTTCTTAAAAACGGCCATTTTCTTAATTTTAAGAAATTTGTAAAAAAACACAAATTTATCGATTTTGAAAATATTTAAAAAAATTTCTGACACGTTATTTTAGTAAAATTAAAAAATTTAAAGTTAAAGTAATCTGATTTGAAAGAAATTTTTCTTACTTATAGCATAAAAAAATAATATACAACCAATTATTAACGATCGATCCTGTTAATCTGACCCAACTATTGATGGATTGTTGACTGACGAAGCGATGACAGCTACTACGGATTACCATAAATGACATAATTTTTAAAAGTCTGAGTTTTAAAAAAATTATTCTATTTGAGTATGACCCACACTAATCGAAATACAATACATAAAATAAAATTATTTAGTGAAATAATAAATGAAAAAAAGAAAAATTACTTTAAAATTTAAAGTTTACACTTTTAAAATTGAACGGAAAATAAGAAATGTTGAAAAGGCCGCGTAAAGGGACAAAACCCTTAAATCACGTGACCTTGTAATAATTCTGACAATTTCAGTATATCATACATGGAAATAAGGAATGTATTAAGTAAAAAAATACAACATAAAAAATTATTTTTAAAAAAAGTAGCTCAACTAAATTTATTAAACTTAGCAATTTTGGATCCGTCAATTTTTTTTCTACTTAATTACTACATAATATCGAGGAGCCCTCCTAATACAGAGCTTTACACGATGTTAAACTATTATACATTATTATAATTAAAATTTCTTAAAAAACGAAAAAATTCTTGTAAAAATTAATTATTCATCAGAAAAAAATTATTTCTTCAGACAATAATGTCCTTAATATTACTTATTTACAAAAGCAATTAAAAGCTTTTCTAATTAAGTAATATCATAGTTTTATTGGATTCATTATTTTTCAATTCAGACAAGATTTTCAGTTAAATAGCTCAAATTTGAAAAAAAAAAGTAGGTTATTTACCATCTCCAAAGATTCCTTCTTTTAACAAAAAAAAAAAAATTGAGGAGCCAAAAAGGTTTTGGGCGAAATTTCATGAAATTAAATAAGTGGGGGGTAACATATTTAAAAAAAAAGAAAATTTTGACCAAAATTTTCTAAAAACAAAATATTGCAAAAATAATTTCATTCATTTGTGAGTAAGCCCTAAAAATTTCATTAAGATCGGACAATTATTTGATTTTAACAAGAATTTCCAAATCAATGTGTTTTCAACGGGAAAAAAGCGCAAAAAAAACTATGTTATTTTTACGTCACCGCGATGACGTAAACAAAAGAAGACTTTAACCAAAATTTCGAACGTGTTAGAAAATAATAAAAAATATCAAAAAATAATTAAAAAATACTTTTTTCTTTCATCTTAATAATAATAACATAAGCATTTTTATGATAATATTTTATTTTCTTTAAGTTTGTGGCATTTTTCATTTACGCTATGCTGTTTTTCCGCGAAAACAGTGGACATACTTATATATATATATATATATATATATATATATATGTGTGTGTGTGTGTGTGTGTGTGTCTGTATTACAGTGCATCCATGCAGCTATTTATCCGCTATTCATCCGGTTGCCTCTAGTCTACTTATCAATCAATCGAAAGCGGCATGACCGGCCTAGTATATATATATATATATATATATATATATATATATATATATATATATATATATATATATATGTGTGTGTGTGTGTGTGTGTGTGTGTGTACCGTGTGTACCGTGTGTAACAGCAAAATTGTCCAAATCGTGCAACAGGCATGGGATAATTGTTCATTTCACAAAATGTTTAGTTTCTCTTTTCCAGATATTCAGACGTTTAAAAATTTTGACACCATTATTTGTCAGGATCGCAGAAAAAAACCTTTGAGTTATTCTCTAGAAAGAGAGAACAGGTCAAAATCATTTCGTGTCCAACTCCAACTCTATCTTTCAAAAACGAATAATGGTGGGAGGAAAAAATAATTTAGCCCTTCAGTAATGGGTACCGACGTGCTCTCTCTGGCTTCCATCGTCAAAATCCATTCAAGAACCATCAAGAGAATGGTGAATAGGTTTAAAGAAGAGGGAATAGTAGAGAGGAAAACTGGGTTAGGTCGACACAACAATAATAGGGATCATCATTTCAATTTAAAGATAAATATATTCTTAGTGTTCAAAATAGGGTCCAATAGTTTTATGAAAATCTCGGAGAATTCCAGTAAGATATCTTTAATCATTTCTAAGATACAACGGTTCAAAGCTTAATTTAACAATTTTGCTGTTACACGATTTGGTCATATGAACCTGCGTTTCTTTGGACAGATGAAACAGTCGTTAGATCAGACGTGCTTTAAACCGACTCGGCCACGAAGAACTTGTGTCGAGCAAGCAAAGTTAAATTAATATACTGTTTAATAAATAAATTGAGTGCCCACTAAAATATGAGTATCCACTAACAATAATGTTTAAAATTGTCGGATTTATAAATTTAAAAAATCCATTACTTCTTTAGATATTGCTTTGTTTACATTTGGATCAGGTATGAAATTTCGGGAATTCATGACGAGAAGGTTTTCGCTTGAAGGGACTACTCAGCCTCGCTTGATTTTCAACAGTTCTCCGTGAACGAGTCTGTCAAAAGTACTTTGGACCGCATCTGTTTGATATGCTCATTTTTAGTTATCAAAATATCCAGCAATGATATCAAATATGTGCAAGGGGAAATAAAATAAAATTGCCGAAAAAGTTCTCTACGCCTTCTGAACACTACCAGGAAATCCTAAATCATATTTCTGAATAATTTATATAAATATAACAGCTCGGAATGAGACCTCTGAGAGCCGAGTTCAAATTCCAGTCGGGATCGTTGCATTTACTTACGCGCAATTACCTTTGGGAAAGGTATGAATTCTTGACTAGTAAATAAAGCCTTGGTTTCCAACAAGCCTACTGCAGGAAAAATGTCAGCGTACAGCGCGAAAAGTCTAGTTAGCCATGAATCGGAAGACCAAGTGTGTATCACGTATGGTACTTAAGTGACTGGATTCAGAAAAAAAGTCAATAAACAATTGCATAGATCATGCAGATAGTATTCAAAAAGACACTCCCATATATATATATATATATATATATATATATATATATATATATATATATATATATATATATATGCCTATAATTGAAAACAGAAGCAATTGGTTTTCACTCTCGCCTGGTCATGTGTGATGTCACGAGCTGTGACGCGATTTAGTTGTTGCTTTCAAATTTTTCTTGCAACAAAAACAGATTATCATTATTGTTTCGTCCGTGTATTGGTTGATATATTGAAAAGTAATTGTCATCTTTGATAGTCGCTTATGTAAGCCGAAAGCTTAGAATGGATTTAAACATGTATCAATATGGTGATTTTCTTTCGTCTTTCAATGATAATGTTATTAAGCTTATCAGACAATATGAAAGTAACTTACTTAAAATAAATAGAAAAAAACTTGTCTATATTGATTAACTTGTCTTGATTTTCAAATAAACAAGCCAATACCAAAGGGAAAAAAGGTATAAAAAAGAAAGAACAAGAACATGTACGTTAGCCGAAAATAATCGTCCAGCATGTAAGTCCAAAGCCCAAAGAAAAATAAACCGATACAAGTACTCCCAATAACTAAATAAAGTGCTCAATACAGTAAGTAGAGTAAACCTAGTTAAACCTAGAGACCCAGACAAACACAGGCTGGCTTCCCTGACGATCCGCTTTATACCACAAATATAGCACAACTTACACACACACATACATACATACATACATGGTGGAAAATATAACAAAGTGTAACGTGTTTCATCCTTATTAAATCTTTGTGGTACATTTTCCTCTATATGTTTTGGATATATAAAAAAATTATATATCGTTATCTCATAAGGCTCGTGTCGTTGGCTGCATACTAAAAACATTCTCTTAAGCATATATGAGGCTATATATATATATATATATATATATATATATAAAGGTACGTTAACAGTCTACCGATACATATATAATACCCTTGCTTTTCACATCCTTCTCATTCTTTTTTATCACACCAGACATCGTGCGGTTTGTTCATTGATATTTTAAGAAAAATAATGTAGCGTTCATTATTTTTTTCAAAATAAAGCGTTGGAAGGTCAACTTAAAAAAAATCGCCTGAGGATACCGTAAGGATTCGACTTATCTTCCGATTTTTAAATTGTGTATATATATATATATATATATATATAGCACTAACAAACTTATAAATGTAAGCAGCTATACTCGTCCGGCAAAACCTTAGATGTTTTAGCTTGTAAATGTACAAACTAATAGCCTAGGGGGGAAAAAGGATTTAAAAAAAAGGAAAGAACTAAGAACATGTACTTCCGGCAAAAATTATCGTCTAGAATCCAAGTTCAGAGACCAAAGAAAAAAACTCCGACACAAGTAAAATAAAATAACTAAACAAAGTGCTCAATACGCTAAATAGAGCGAAATAAGTAAATAAACCTAAAGAGTCTAACCTACTAACCTACCTAGGTGTGAAACCTAGGTAAGTTAGTCTGACTCTACGCGGATCGTAGTTAGTCTGACTCTATCGCGGATCATCTACGCGGATCGTCAGGGCGGACGATCCGCGTAGATGAAAGCTACGTAGGTTTATTTACTTATATATATATATATATTTTAAGACATTTTTATGTTTATACATTCTTTTTATAGATACAAATATTTAAGTAAATGCTCTGTTTATAATAAACAGTATTAAACAACATTTACCGGCCGAGAAATTTACTGTCCGAGAAATTCTCACATAAAATATTCGTCCTCCCACAAGATTCGAACCTGTATCCTATACAGAACCGTCATTTAGCTCGAAAAAGCGTTTGGCCAGGAAGGTGGAATTTACTGTATTTAAACTTCAATCTTCTATGAATCTCTCACGTGCATTCATATCAGTCCGACAATTGTTTTAAGACATTTTTATGTTTATACATTCTTTTTATAGATAGAAATATTTAAGTAAATGCTCTGTTCACAGAAAACGGATGACGAATATTTTCTGAGAAAATTTCTCGGACATTCAGGCCGGTAAATGTTGTTTAATACTGTTTATTATAAACAGAGCATTTACTTAAATATTTGTATCTATAAAAAAAAATGTATAAACATAAAAATGTCTTAAAACAATTGTCGGAATTTGTCCATTTCATAATATATATATATATATATATATATATATATATATATATATATATATATATATATATATATATATATATATGTTTGAATAAAAACAGACCACTTTAAGGTTCCATGTAATAAGTTATTTCACCACAACCCTTTTAACAGGGCTATGGATCATCAGACTTTACTTCCAAAGGTTGAAATGAAAAGAAATTCCCACGTTTTTGATGGACCTCATCAACCATATGTAAAATTAACGAAGTGTGGAAGTAAGGTTGGAGAGAAGATAAGATATGAGTGGGTTAGGTGTACCATTTCAATTCCTTATTCTTAACCCCATTGTGTGTCGGCTAGACGCCGCCGTGATCATATTGAAACGGAACTCTGATTTTGAAAAATGTTTTGATTAGTCTTACTCTTATGTTAATCGTCTTTTCATGTTGAATTAAATATAGTCTAATGTTAATTATGTTTTATGAATATGTCTTGAAGATTGTCTACTAGACCGAAACGTCCGACTTTGACATTATATTAACATTAAAACAGCATAATTGCAAATTAGGATTTTTATTTGTTTTTCCGTATATTTTTCTTCATATATATATATATATATATATATATATATATATATATATATATGAAAGCGTAAGATTATGTCCAAAATATCTATAGTTGAAAGTATAAAATTACGTACAAAATATTTCGATTTTCGCATTAAATAACTCATAGAGGTGTTGATATGCCAGAAAACAAAATTAGCCGGAGAGGAAAATCCTTAACGCTGGAAGCTTTTCGAATATTTCAGATTGTTCTCTAACTCGAATCTGTGCGCATGACGTCATTTTCTTCGGTGTTCCTTTTTTTTCCGTGTGTATCAATACAGGTTCATGAATAATATTTCCACATTTGTCTTTGATAGATTTTCCTCAAGGAACGAAACGCGTTAGCATATAAATTTTTCTACTGTCATTTCTTCTATTAATAATGTCTTATATGGTAGTGGATGTTGAAATCTTTCCTTACAGATAAACGAAGATAGTTGAAACGACAGAGATGTAGTTTTACAGATGAATGCTGGGAACCTTATGAGCAGTGTATGTTAGCAGCGAGGAGGTTTTAAGAAAAATAGGTACTCAAAAGTGTGCTAGTCTGTTTTGTAATATCTAATCTATATGCTGGACATTTCGCTCACAGATAGCATAGATACTGTTCCACTGAAGAATACCGGAAAACGAAAGAAAAAAAAAGAAGAAAGAAACATATGATCTTTAACGAAGTTTTAAAATGAACAAGGACAAACTTCTTTTTTAGGTAACCAAATGTACGGAGGTAGTGGGGAATATGGTTAGGGTAAGGTCTCTGGTTGCTTATCTTGCTGTAGATTACCAGGACGTAAACGTCCGTGGCTCGAAGTTTTGATTGGCTACATAGAAGAGACATGGGAAATGAAATAACAAAAACAATAAAAGAAGGCGTGGTTCAGACAGTCACCGGAGAGTTGGTCGGCGATCGATGGAGTAGGCGCAACCGAGATGTAAGATCCAGAAGCATCAGTAGAAACCAGAAAAGATCATCATCATCATCATCATCATCATCATCATCATCATCATCATCTTTTATACACCGTGTCTTATCAGGACGCTAGCGATCGTGGCCCTCCACAATTTTCTGTCCTTTATTAAGAGCTATGAACGACATAAAAAGAGAGCTTATTTTGTTGTTCCGCCATCCATTTACTCAAGTTCACTAAGTAGGTTATGCGATGTTCTCCTACGCTCCGCTTACCTCGAATCTGTCTTGTGGGTGTCAGATATTCCAAGCCCTCTTTCCTCCTTATGTGCCAGTGAAATTACAACTGTCTCTTCCTAATGTTTAGTATAAGTTTCCCATTGTTTCTATTTTCTTTAAAATTTCGTCATTTCTCCAATGTCCTGTCCACTGTATTCTCATCCTCCTTCTGTAGAAACATAATTTTTCTTGATTGAAGTCTCTTGTTTATTTCTTGGATACATAACAAAGAAAGACGGCCTGTCGAATAGAATACACTTAGGATATTCTAAAACCACGGTAAGCAGCAGAGAAGAAAAGCGAATAACCTATTTAACGAACTTGTGTGAATGGATGGGAGAACACAGAGTTAAGGGGTCAAAAATTACATAGAGCAAAATAAGAAAAGGCAGGAAGTCGTGAAGAGTCACTATCTCTCAAAATCTGTTCTTCATTAGACTATTCATAGATATATCCAATGTAAGGAAACGTCCAGCTTAATTAACGAACTGTGAACGGTGAAAGGGTGATATTAGAGACAGATACTGTAGGAGTTGATGTTAGATGCGATTGGCAGTAACAAGAAGAGAGAGAAGGAGAGGGAACGAGGCAGAGAGAGAGAGAGTTAGTGTCGCTGTCTAGAGTAATGCAATTGGTGCTGATGAAGTTGCTCGCTGATTGACTTCATTATTCAAAGATTCAATTGCATAATGGTGATTGATTTCTTTTGATCGTGCGAAATAATTTATGACGCCAAATACGAAATGGTTTCCCCGATTGAAAAGGCTTCGATATTTGATGAGCGATTCTGTTTCCCTGCGGAATGGTGATTAGGCATTCATATTCATGGCAAATAAAATGGACGAAATTGATCCTTTATTTCGCCGCTTTGTTCATTACAACGAAACAGAAAGCAAAACTGTGATTTTAAGAGATTGAAATGGACACTGATACTAATCCGTTCGACATCAAGATTGTTGTTGTTTCTAATAATCAAAATGACTCTTCCAATAAGCGAAATAAGCAGACCAGTATAGCCGCCATTAATTATGTAACTTGTACGAATAGTACCAGTTACAATAAGTTTAATTAAGATAATGCTACCCGGTTATGAGGCGGCGTTGTGGGAGTTATCACCACGATAAATGAAATTAACGAACCAGGTTCGATATCCTGACTGGTACTGTTTTCATCACTTTCACTTTATTACTATTCAAAGAGGCATGTACATTATTTACATTATTCGGACTACCATATTTATTACAACTTTTTGGCCATTGTACGCTCCGACCTTCTTCAGGAAGTTGGAATGTCGAACTGAACCCTTTATTTCGCTCACTGGGGTAGACTGTTCTAGTTCCACGTGCCATGTTTAATGCATGTCAGTTATGAATTCTCTCCTGTTAATTCCCCTCTGAAAGTTCTCTACTGCTTTAACCGGGTATTGAACTCACACTCTTTGGGTCCTGTCACTGGATCTAACTAACGCCTTTATAACGTTGTAATAAATATGGCGGCAAAGATGAGGACAATAATCCGAATAATGTAAATAGTGTACATAATACCTCATCTCAGAAATATAGACAGATACTAAAGGGCCGAAACTCTATTACTATTCAAAGAGGCATGTATCGAACTCAATCTATATAATGTCCTATTATCAATTATATTAATCATGCTCGTAACATTATAGGTATTCCAGATGAACTTTCTCGGTTCACAAAGTCGTGCATGCTTGGTGTAGACCCAAATATCGAATCATTTGAAACCTTATCAAGGAAGGAATGAGAACTCCTGGACAATGCCGTGCGCAGATACAAGCTCAGATATTAAAGAGTTGTGCATTGATGATATAAGTATTCCATATCCTATCTCAAAGAAATCTACCGAAAGAAAACAGCATTCATGTTTTCTATATATAGGCCGATATAATTATGATGAGGGGAGTTTTGCTGATGGCATACGTATTTATAGTTGGTTTAAGAATGTTCTTGGATAAAAAGATCAAAATTATCTACGAAAAAGTAGGAGTCAAAATAAACCTTTTCAAAACAGAAATTATGATCTTGAATTGGAATGAAAACAGTAATACTCAGAATCCATAAGAAAAAAAAAATCAGCATATGAAATCAACAAATAAGAGAGACACCAAATACCTCAGTGTATAGAATCGTTATAACAAATTTTGTATAGAAGATAACGAAATTGAATATAGAATAGTCTAAGAAAAGCTTTGTACAACACTGCAAAGGCTGCATAATATAGTTATAGTTTGCTCAGCATAGGTATCAAACATAAGTTAGCTCTGCGGGTGTTGAAGAAACTCGTATGCACCAGAGAAAGTGCCTACATCAGGAATTAACTACCCTGGCAATCAGGTATATCCAGAAAAAAACTACCAGCTATTATTAGTCTATGACAATATGATGATAGCTCGAGAATAGTTTAGCCCAAAATTTAACGATTGTTATAAATTAATTTCGTATAATTTATAGGATGAATTGTGTAGTTTTTTTTTTAATATAAGGCAATGCTGTACCATTGAGGGCGTTCCGTGACACAAATTTACTGAAACAAAAAGAGCATAAACATTTAAATAATATATAGAACTCTGTCGTCGAATTTCAGAATACACAAATACTCCTGATCTTATTGATTCTAACACCAAGGTAGAACCTTTCTATTACATTAACTCTAAAATCTCTAGTATTGATAGCCTCCGAAGTTGTTTATTCGGCCTTGCGAAAGATGGCTTATTTTTCACTTTACAGCCTCTTTCCTCACAGTCGCAACGTCGCAAACCTCTCAGGACTCTTTCGCTATTGCTATGGAAAATGTTCAGAGAAGCTTCAATTTTTAGTCGCACCAATTACTCCCTTTAAAGCTATTACAGATATATGCTGCATCCACGGAGTCGGATCAACCTCTGTTTCCCCGTATTCAAATTCTATCCTCCATACCAACATAATCTTCACTTCCTGCTTTCTGATCTTACATCCATATCACAAACCTCGTTCAGTAAGTCTCTACCTTGAGTGGATCTTGAGACATCAGGAAAAAATGAAAGAGGGTTGTAAATTGCTCTGCCTATTTGACACCGGGCAGCTTTGTCTTTGTCGTATTTGACCTCGTAGAAAGCCAAATGAATATATCTTAAAAACTCTTCCACGAGAAACCGTTCCCAGCTCATCATTCCATTTCTAATCATCAGCATTTATTGGTTTGGCTTCCATATTATTTTCATTGCTATAGTTGCCAAATTCGACATACAAACTTTTCAACCTGTAAGTTTTCAAAATGATTAAATCAGTATTGGTCCCTCCCTCCGCCTCGATCCTCGAGGAAACATCCGCACCGTATTTGACAGCCGATAGAGTGGAAGGAAATTAAACTACTTGTCTGATACTGAGACTATGATTGGCAAAAATTTCTTGAAGCCTTGCAACGCTTATACAACACCATATACAGCAGTACAGGAAAAATCGGTTGCGGCTGGTCACGTTCCAGTGGAGATATAACAAAAGCCTCTTGCTTCGTTCTGAAAGAATTAATCATAGCCGACAGAGAATTAACTGTGGACTGCCGTTCCCGCCAAAGTCCATTGAGTCTTGACCAATTGTTGTCTGACGGCTTTCAGTCGCTAACGGTGGTTTTAGTCACAATTAAATGATGTCATAACTCCCCCTCGCCAGCCAACAGCAACAAAAAAATAGTTTTTGTGGTCGAGAAATCATCTTGTAAAACAATATGGAAGACTTAGTAAAGATGATTTATATCCACGCTGGATTATGAATAATGTCTTTTAAACATGAGAAAATTCGAATAATTTTCCAATTGGCCTTCCTTACTTGGGTTGCCTGGTCTGAGGATAATATCCCTAAATATCATTATCGAGCAGCCCACAACTGAAAAAAAAATTGATGCAAATTATTAAAAAGATACGCATGCTGAAGAGAGATAGTATATTGTAGCAGGGCAGACAATTTCAAAGGTAGAGAGTTCGATGACTAGTGATCTATCATTGATACTTTGTGACAAACCAGAATGTTTGTGCGAAGGCTAGTGTTGCAGGCGACTCTGGGAAAGGACTTCTTAGACTGAAGTCATTATCGCAACGACTCAATAACACCTTCCGATATTTTGGTAGATGGATTGATGCCGAAGGCCATTTCAATAATAGCAAGTGCAATTCTCATGAGCGACACAAATACTTTGACTCTGATTCACACAATACCCTTGAGCTGTTCTGATTTGCATAACTGATATGAACTACTCTACTAATTATGCTCTGATTCACATACTTCCCATGAGCTACCCGACGATTTAGGTTCTGATTCCTATAATAATCATGAGCCACGCCACTATTTACACTCTGTCTCCCACAATTGCCATGAACTACCTCACTACTTAGGCTCTGATTCCCACAAACGCCATGAGATATCCGACTATTTAGGCTCTGATACCCACAATTGCCATGAACTACCTCACTGCCTAGGCTCTGCTTCTCACAAATGCCATGAGCTACCTAACTATCAAGGCTCTGGTCCTCACAAATACCATGCGCTACCTCACTACCTAGACTCTGAATCTCACAAATGCCATGAGCTACCTAACTACCTAGGCTCTGATTATCACAAATGTAATGAGTTACCTCACAACCTAGGCTCTGATTCTCACAAATGCCATGATCTACCACACTACCTAGGCTCTGATTCTCGCAAATGTAATGAGTTACCCGACTATTTAGGCTCTGATTCCCACAATCTCCATGAGCTGCCTCACTACTTTGACACTGATTCCCACAATTGGCATGAGCTACCTCACTGTGGGTCATTCTGTTTCCTACAACTGTTATGAGCTACGGCAATATTTAGTCTGTGTTTTGTCAGATTTTAAGGCTTCAAGCTCTAGATTCAGGATTATCTCACAATACAATAGGCTGGTGATTTTTAAAGCGTTAGTTTATAAACTGCTTTACGAATTAAATAACTTCGCTGGGCAGTGCAGATTTAATCTCGCGGCGAGCGATAGCTGTGTCGTTGTATATTAGAGCTGCATGAGATATCACTAGACAGGGTCAGCATAACAAGAAAAATCTACCCGGTAAATTGAATAAAAGGTTCAAAATTCCCTGAACATTACTCACATCGAAAACGAGGAGAGGTGACAAATTAATCATATATATATATATATATATATATATATATATATATATATATATATATAGGTATGTATGTATGTATCTATGTATGTGTGTGTGACTGCGATTTGCACAGAGGACTGGAGCGAGGAGAGGACAAACGGATGCATGCCACCTAGGAGGAACTTGCTCTACGGAAAGAAAACAGCAGGGTGACATCGGGGAAACAAATCTTCATATGCATTCGTTGCATTCAAGACTGTAACTCCCGTGTGGCCATGCATATCAGCTGCTGAGACATAACTCTTCAGCCGCGGATACTATATATATATATATATATATATATATATATATATATATATATATATATATATATATATATATGGAGAGAGAGAATTAATATAAGTAAAAGGGTTGTCACTTAGCTGATTTATGTTACCTTCAGTATCCAGAGTTTCGTAGATAGACCCGTCTGCCTACTCATTAGCAAGTATCGCCAATTGACTCTCTCTCCAAACACACACACACACACACATATATATATAGATATAGATATAGATATGTAAAGGTGGTTTGGAAATGGACGAGACTGAATGATTTGTTTTATTTTACGATTTAGCCACCCTTTGTGTGTTATCTAAAGCCGAAACATTTGGATTGTAAGAGTATTTTGTTTTTGCAGCCAGTGAATATGTTTAGCGATGTCAATTGTAAAATCATGAGACGTTGCCGGCAATCTAGTACTGCGCTTAGATTCATGGTCATGATAAAGGAAAGTTCATCAGAACAATCACTATAAAAGTCTTTAAAGAAAAGATACAGGGAAGCTACATTACGGCGGTGGGAAATTGACGGATGTCAGGTCGATATATATGCCATATATATGTATATTAACGATTTTTCGCATAAAAATTAACCTATAGGTTATTTGTACGTAAGGGAAAAACCAAGCCTAACTTGAATTCGAACTCGGCCCTCTGACTTCTCATTATGAACTGTTATTCATGACACCATCAAACGGTCGGAAAGACAGGCTGCTGTGGAAAATAAGTATTTAGGTCGAGAAGAAAACCGTTGTTTTATGTCTTCCTCTATCTCAGTCTCTCTCTCTCTCTCTCTGTTTCTCTCAGGCGCGCACACACAAACTCTCTCTTTTTCTCTCTGTGGTTTATCTCAAAGAAATAGAGACTGAGATCAATGAAAAGTTTCATTCTTGCGTGAATTAATTTTTGTTTTTAATCATTTCACTTGAAACAAGTCAGGAGTGCCATTAGCACGCAGGGGGTTACAGAGAGTGAAAATGAGAGAAAATACTGTGTATAGGGGGACCCAGGAAAGGATAAAAGGTGAACAGGGTTCAAGTCAACAGAAGATGATGGTTGACAGTGCTTTTAATTTTTTGAAGATCGTAGTTATCAGGAAAGCAAGTAACAGGAAGTGGTTTCCATTGTCGGGAAGTGCGAAAAAAGAACCTGTTGGAGTAGAAGTGACATTTACATTTAACTATTTCAAAAGTAAAAGGATGGGACCTAGATGCCAATCTAATAGCACGCTTTAATTCCTGTAGTCGGTGAACCAAGGAACAAAGCTCGTGAAAGCAGTTGCCATGAAAATATTTGTAGAAAAGACAGTGGAAAATCACGTCACGTCTGTGAGAAAATTATTGATGTCGAGATGTCGTCATGATATTTTGATTTTGTCGAGAACATGCTGCCGGGGTACCTCTGTATCGTCTAAATATAGTTACGTTACCTCGATATGATATCTGTCAGTATTATTTAGCCTTCAGCTTAACAGATGCTGATGCCACAATCTCATAGCAACCAACCACATTACAGATAAACACGCATGAGAAGGCTCGTTAACTTGTAATAAATAAAAATAAAGAATTAATTCGACTACAAATTGAACAACTTCAGTATTATCTTTAAAAAAAACTTAATGCAACGCCTGAGAGCCGGTCAAGGTAGATGATTTCTGTCTAAAATGGTTACGATGAATGAGGATAGATAACGACTGACTGAATAAGATTGTGAAAGCAACATCGCGTGTGTTTCAGTCATTTCTATTTCTTTGAAATATACACAAAGAGAAAAAGAGAGAGTTTGTGTGTGCGCGCCTGAGAGAAACACAGAGAGAGAGAGAGAGAGAGAGAGAGAGATAGAGAGAGAGAGAGAGAGAGAGAGACTGAGATAGAGAAAATATAAAGCAACTGTTTTCTTCTTGACTTAAATACTTGCTGTGTCCACGGATTCGAATAAACCTCATCTACCCCGTATCCCAAATGTAAGAAATCGTGGAAAAGAAATTCGAATCCGTGGACTCAGCATGGGATGTTTAAAGTAAAGCCGCTGGATTCAACTGAACCGCCTACGTGGAAATAGCAAAATCCTTGCAACGTTGCATCTGTGGGAAAGACATCGCAGAGAGGAAAGTGCCATCAGTCCCAAGACCGCGTAAAACGATTTGGCACTGGAAAGTGAGGATTAAGAAACCCCTGGCCAGATATAGCAGGAGTTTTCGGCAGATTCAGACTCTTGTAGATGCTAAGCGTTGCAGAAAGAGTCGAATTGTTCCGGGAACGATAGAATAAGCAGAAAACTTTACAACATATTTAACAATGGAATGCATACATGATCTCCACTTGAGGAGAAAAACGCTTGACATGAACAGTGATGATGAAATGATGCAACCTTGTTTTTCCTTGAGCTGTTAGAGATAAATCAGAGAAGAGATCAGCACGGCTCCATATTGGACTTCAAAGTGATTGGTTCTGATCTGGCATCTCGTCTACAGTTGCTCTCTCACAGACGTCTCATCGCTTCCCTCTGTCTTTTCTACAAATACTTTCACAGTAACTGCTCCGACGAGCTACTTTCGCTAGTTCCTAGACTGCATGATTTTAAACGTGCTACTTGGCTGATAGCTCGGTCCTACCCTTTCACTGTCGAAACGGTTAAATGTGGCCGTCTCTTCTACTCCAATTGCTTCATGACTCGCACCTCCCGTCTGTGGAATTCCCTTCCTATTACTTGTTTTCCTGATAGCTATAATGTCCAATTATTCAAATGTAATGTCAATCGACATCTCCAGACGCCTTGATCTAATTCCCTGCCGTTCTCTTCATCCTTTCCTCTATTACACCTCTTTACTCTTGCTCCCACTCTGTAACCCCATGCGTGCTAAGGGCATACCACCTCGCTTGGGGTGAAATGCTTAAAAAAACAAACAAAAACACTCGATCCATTATTAAAAAAAATTAATAGCATGTAATTAATCGATATAACTCCGTTCCATTTATATAGAAAAATATATTTACGACTAAATAAATAAACATTCAGAATTGTGTATTGCCTTTAAGAACTTTTCAAAAATTGATGCATTTGTTTGTATGCTCTTATAGAGAACAAGAACAATATATATATATATACACGAGCAATGTCGGAGAACGAATATTTTCCATGAAAATTTCTCGGATATTCAAGCCGGTAAGTGTTGTTTAATACTGTTTATTATAAACAGAGCATTTACTTAAATATTTTATCTATAAAAGAATGTATGAACATAAAAATGTCTTAAAAATAATTGTCAGAATCTCCATTTCATAATGTGTGACGTCATTTGTTTACATTTTGATACGCCATGAGCAGATATGAATGTACGTGAGAGAATCATGGAAGATAGAAGTTTAAAGGCAGTAAATTCGACCTTGCTAATCGAACGATTATCTGTGGCTCGATCGGTTAAGAGCATATCAGGCTAAATGACGGTTTCGTATAGGATACAGGTTCGAATTCTGTCGAAAAACGAATATTTTCTATGAAAATTTCTCGGACATTCAAGCCGGTAAATCATATTAATACTGTTTATCATAAAACAGAGCATTTACTTAAATATTTGTATCTATAAAAAGAATGAATAAATATATATATATATATATGGAGTTTAAGACTTAAAATATATCAACTTGTTTATACGCTCTGCTTTAGAGTGATGACTCCACAAATCTTATCAGCTTTAACATGGCGATAAAGTCTAGTTGTTTTTTCCCAGTCAGCCGCTGTTACGGCTTTGATAGGATCTTTTGTTATTTCTTAATTCAATTTACAGAATTTGTTGTTAGGATTCTTTCATGCTGGATCATCCAGGAAAAACAATTATCTGCTGATTCTTCTGGAACTATACTTTGAAAATTCAGACCGCTGCCATACTCGTCTTTGTCTACTGAATGTTGGTTCGCAGGAATAACTATTTATGCCTTTAAAAAAAGAAATGTTGGAAGTAAATTTCTTGCACATATGCGATAGAAATTTAATCTCTCAACTCGTTATCTATCCTCATTCATCGTAACCAATTAGTCAGTGGCCCTCTGCCTTGACCAGCTCTCAGGCCTTGCATTAATTTAAAACGAAAACAACATTAAACTGAACACGGCTGCAGTAAGTATAATATTCCATCATAGAATTTTAGTAAAGATGAATATACCGCTGAAAACAATTATTAGAATAAATATAATCCTTTATCTCACAAGTTTAATGAATCCTAAAAAAGTTTACACTATGTCTACAAAATACTATAAATTCTACAACAGTCAATATATGAAAATTATTCTATTAGATCCTGCAGTCATGATATCTGTTAATCTACTGTAATCTAAATCAGCCTATGAATCTCTTGAATCCAACAGAAGACAACGTAATAGATTTTGAATGACTCCTTTATAAACAACTCTAATAAAAACTTTATTAACACAGTCCAGTGTTTACGTCAGTGTGATTTAAGCAACTAAAATAAAATAAAGTTATAATTAAAAGAAAAATATAAAATTAAAAAAAGTGTTAATAAATACGTTATTTTATACCATCTTCAAGAATACTACCAATTCCAATAGTTTCGTTACATTGAAATGTCATTCCGTCCCATTTCTTAGACCAAAGTCTAAAATATTGTATCGCCTATTTAAGTAATTTGTCTTGATTCTTGCACGAACATTAAGCATACCGATTTCGTCAAAAATCTATGTTGCTTATTTAAATGATCGTGTTTCGCACAAGATGTTTTTAAATAGCCTCAGCAATATCAAGACTTCCATATGAATATGATGAATAGAGACAAACCTAATGAAAAATATCTGTCAGCTGTATACAACTACTTCCTGAGACCGCTGGTGAAAAAGGCTTTGAGCAAGTAAAGCCTGTGGATGTTGACAAAGATCACCCTGCTTTAAACATTGTGGATTAGAGTTACAGAATCACAATAAACAGTACCATATAACAGGAACCAGACCACTTGAGGACTACCAAGCGAAGCAACAAATAAAAGTGGATAGCACATGTTAAACTATTTGTTACTGGTAATCATAAGAATTTTTCTTTTTAATAGAAGAAACGATATACTGACAGACCCATGATAAAAAATAAGAATGGTTAATCAATAAACCACGTGGGAAAAATTGAAGATTTTAATTCTCATGTAGATAGCTATCTGAATTGTGTATTGGGGTTTTGAACAGTGAAACACATAGGTTTGACGTGGATTTGAACTGCGACATGTTAAATGGCAACAATGATTGACACTTGGTCCATCACACACAGCTACACACAGCCCAATACGAAGATATCTGACGACGATTCGATCTTGGCTGCCTTATGATCAGAGCAAATCCCAACGTGGGATAGGGCATGACCTGGATCGAAGTGATCATCTCAATCATCAGCTGCGATGTTCGACGTCTTGTAAGACCGAGAAGGGTGTAGGGCCACATGTAACTCGAAGAGAAAATAGTAACATAATCAAGATGTTAACATTCCACTTCAAATGTTAGGAAAGGAACCCCCATCAATACAGGAAAGTGTGACACCAGCTACCTGAGAAAGCAGTTTTCATAAAAAAATGTGTTTTAAGAGAAATCTTTTATAAATTGATAAAGAAAGCAAGACTGCTGGCTCAATCAATGAATTCTAAATGTTTCCTTTTCATTATTATTAGCATTAAAGAAACCTAGGAAATGTAAAGAACGTTTTGGCCAAAAAGTGTTATAAAACAAGAAATATATACACTGTTTATGTTGTCTTCATATTTGTTGCCATATTCACGACGTTTCGGCCGTTGTACGCCCCGACCGTCTTCATGTGATATATGATGGAATTTCGGACCGGTTAGTGACATTAACGAGCCGAGTTAAAATTCCAGGTCAATCTGAATATGTTCATTTTTTCACATTGATAAATGTATGAATTCATGTCTTTTCATTCCAACCATGAAATAAATAGCAGCGTCAATACCCACGCCTTGGGTGTCAACCAGCCTAGAAGTAAAACACTGGATTCAAAACGATGGGAAAAAAAAAACGGTAACCGCTCCATAATAATTTCCAAGAATCCATAAATCATTTGTCACGATCATTTATTCAGTTACCTCATTTTAAGTCGCTGTCGTCACCACCCACCTCCATCTCACAATTGTGGTTCATGGTGGCATTCACGGCAGAATAGTGCAATGGCTTTCCGGTTCCATTTGCACCGGGAATGTTAAGGTTAAGTAGTCCCTCCTCTCAGAAGTTAAAGAGACAAGACCAACAATGCAGCAGGAGATTTGAATTCAGAGTTTTCCTTCTCTTAGACAGGTTGCCAACCAAGGCTATAGAACCCAGTCTGTTCTGCTAGTTATCTATAGCTGAGCGAAGAAGAGATAGATATATACATTTCCCGATATCTCTGAACTGAATGCAATGAACTCGACTTGAATTCGAACCCGGCTCTCCTATTTCTCAATACGAGCCGCTATCTATTAATTCACCGTGCCTGCACAATGCATAAATATCCACAGAAAATAAAAATAAAAATCCTAATACTTGTTATATAGCATCCTCTTTGTTAATTCATGTTCGCTTACATCCTGAAGAATTATGGCATCAAAATATTCCTACATAATACAGGAATCGTTTACTTTTTTGTGCAGCTGTAAATGCGAAGTGACGTTCTGCATTTAATCGAAAAGAAATGGCGCTTCGATCGGTGATATTCTAAGCGTCTATTTTGATGTGTGTTTTCCCAATGTCCTGGTACAAGTGACTGCGTGTCCTTTCTTATTGGCGCATGTCCGTGTGAAGTCAAGTGGAAACCTTCCTTTCTCATGACTTGCTGTTCACAATCCACGCTTTACTGGTCGTTCGATTTATGGCTGCCCGTGTAAAGTAGGTCTGCCAATAACAGCTTGCAGACGTCACCTCGTGCCATATCGCCGTTTGACTGTATCGACTCGGTTACATTTGAATCCCGCCATCTCCCGTGCTCACATTTTGGTGCTACTCACTTCACCTTCACGTTTCTCTGCTTTTGTGATATTTATTTTTCATTAAATTTTTATCATCTTTCAAAGCTCTTCTTTAGTCTATAAATCTACCTAGAGATCATACACAGACCTTTTAACCTTTTATCTATCTATCTATCTATCTATCTCAGTACTTTCATATCTATCTGTCAATCTATTTAGCTAGCGAATTTACTCACTTCTAAATTTTCTTGTTACATTTTGACTTTAGCGTGGACGTAAAAGACAACACGACCGAGAAGCAGATGGTTTAGGCAGATTGTCGTTCTGGAGGCACCATCAAAGCAGTGTTCAAAAGGAAAGCGGTTTTATTAAATAAACTGTTTCGTTTTTTTTGTTTTTTTTTAAGTTAAACAAGAGTACAATATACTTTTTTAAATGGTTAAATATTCTGTACAATATCTTGATGTCTTTGTTCTTAAATATCTAACGCATGATGCGTAGGCGAGCGCGCGCGCAATCACCCATATAAACGTAAAATATACATTAAAACATTTTAAAAGCAAATAATATTTTAATAGATTTAAGAATATCAGTTTTTTATTTAGTTACCGATTCACAACCTGTTTCATAAATTCCTTTCGAAAAAAAAAAAAGAAACACGAAAAGGACGATGTATATATCTAAGGTAAACAAGCGCCGATTTCAAAAGATTTCTATGCATGATATAGTCTGCTATTGAAAAATTCCATGATATATACACAGGTGTAATATTGGCGGAATGGAGACTTTTTTCATACAGTTTCAGTTACGGTGGACTGGTCATGTCTTGAGAATGTCTGATGACAAGATACCCAAGATCCTAATGTACAGCCAGTTAGATCAGGGCTACAGGAATGTAGGACGCCCATAGCTAAGATACAAATACAAGCTGAAAAGCAACTTGTCATCTGTCAATATACCACATAACACCCTCGAGCGCTTAGCCTTGGAGCGGGTAGAATGGAGATCAACTTGTTTTAGTGGACTCAGAAGTTTTCAATTTGCTTGTCTGAACAATCTTCAAGAAGCGAGAGCAAGATCTAAAAGGTCATCTAATCTAACAGTGATCTCATCTTACAATCCTCACTCTTGCTCAATATGTGGTCTGATTTGTAAATCATTGCGGGTTTAAATGTCCTTTAAGATTTATCGCACAAAATTTCATAACTGAATCACCTAAGCTGTCAGATCGTCATACGTCGAAACGGAGGGAGTGTCCATTATATATATATATATATATATATATATATATATATATATATATATATATATATATATATATCAATCAATCATACAATAGGAATTACGGTTACGTTATGTTAATGATCATTTTCACTTTGTAAATTGAAATAAAATTCACAAGGATTTTTCAAACCAGTCAATGGAGGATAAATTAATGAAATAAAAATGGCCAAACAGAAGAAGTTAAAAAGGAAAGGAAGAAAAATGGAAAAAAGAAAAAGAGAACTAATAAAAACGTGGAAGTAGTGTAAGTCTGGATATGAGGGGTGGCCAGATGAGAAAGAAAAAGAAAAAGAGAGCGAAAAAAAGAGAGAAGAAAGGACCTATTCATTTTATACCCAGTCGGAATCAGAACGTAGTACAGACTATATATATATATATATATATATATATATATATATATATATATATATATGTGTGTGTGTGTGTGTGTGTGTTTGTGTGTGTGTTTGTATGCGAGTGTGTTTGTATGCGTGTGTTTGTATGTGCGTGTAATCATCAATAGTTCATATGGACGCACGAATCTATATCAATCTCGCTACTTTTATAAGTGTATCTATTCATAGCAAACAGATTTTGTTTATCTCTATCGATCTGTATCGATATGCATATGTTAATCTACCCACATATATATTCCTCTGCGTGTCCGAAATCGATAGGTCTTTTAGAATCCATACTGGCGTATCTGCTTTAGTTTGATGGTAGAGCTGAAAGGCGTGGTGTTATCTGGGCGCGAAACAAAACAAAACGATCCCCACGATACATCAAGAAGTCTTCAACATATAAAAATGTAGCCATAAACGGTGAATGTCAACTTGAAGAGTAACGTTGTTGTTGGACAAAATCCGTTTATATCGTAAATTGTTCGAACTGTTTATTATTTTAACTAACATGTCCCACCGTTTATATCTGTATGGAAAAACACTTCCGTGATTTCACTTCAGAATTTCATTCCAAACTGCAATAAATTATTGCATAAACATCTGACGAGTGTGTATATTTTGGCAGCATGTTTTCATTAAAATATCTCATTAAAAAAATTTAAAAAGGTTTGTATACTAATTTTTAATTTAATTTTAATCCTCTCGTATTATGGACAAGATTCTAGCATTATTATTAGTATCTTGTATTCTTATTAGTATGTAGTATTCTTATTCTGCATATTGATTTATCCGAGTACTTTCGACATTAGCACAATGCCGTCATCAGGGTCTTGTTTATTCTAAGACAAGAATTCTAAGGCAAAATTGTTCTGTTCATCTGAAAATGAAATTTTTACGTGTGAATTGAAAAACACTAAGGTTATGTACTGTGAAATTTTAAAACATTTACACATGTCCCAATCTCTCTCTCTCTCTCTCTCTCTATATATATATATATATATATATATATATATATATATATATATATATATATATATAGATTGGGACTGCCAGCTTTCCCTGACGATGAAACCTTGGTAGGTTTGTCTCTCTCTCTAGGTTTGACTATATATATATATATATATATATATATATATATATATATATATATATATATATATATATATGAAAGACGCCCCTGCAAAAGTCTTTTTTGGATAGAAGTAACATTTCTTTTTTTGACTGTGTTTTTGTTTTCCATGTAGAGTTACATTTCTCAGAATATATCTCTAGACAAGACAATTTGAATAAAATAGACAATCGGAAAATTATTAAAAAATACAACTGAATTTCATGTAACTGCACAACATTTCGCTTTTGTTACACATCAGTTGCCTTTATTAAGTCGGATGACGAAACTCATCAACAAGGACGAAGTATATTTTAAAAATTTTTTGAATTTCATCTATCTATCTATCTATCTATCTATCTATCTATCTATCTATCTATCATTATAGAATTCAGTGCTCTTTTCAAAGTCATGATAATTTAGCAACAGCTGGCACTGCTTGCTCACATGAGACATTAACCCGTGGAAATATAGTGAAATTTAAGTATCACTGTTTTATATATATATATATATATATATATATATATATATATATATATATATATATATATATATATATATATGTGCGA
>OZ010580.1:6451102-6491102 GCA_963932145.1 Acanthosepion lycidas
CAGATTTAATCTTCAAAAATGTAAATGCAATGTCAATAGTTATCTACTGTCTTCTTGGTTACTCTTCTATTGTTCTCACACACAATGTTTCTGTTTTGTAATTACTCCACCCATAGTAACCTCATGTGTCTTTACTATTATGCTTGGAGTGAATTTGATTAAAAAATTACTGTGAGAACAGCATGTTAATATAATGACACTGAGGTATAAATATACGAAGTACAATATCCCCATCAGGTGGGGTCCAGTTAGAGAAACTTTCAAGCGTATCTAGAACAGTCGCCGTAAACATTTTTGCTGTAGGAAAACTCGTTGATGGAATTTTCGCCGTAGGAAAATTCGCTGTATAGAATTTTACCCGTAAGACAATTTCGCCGCATATTTTTTTCGTATATTTCAATATTTAGGGATTCATAGTGAATTTAAAACAGTTTATGTTTGCAAATAATTTGTTTAAACTTCAAAAGACTTATTTAGAGTTTGAAAGTGTTATCTTTCTTTGATCAGATATTTTATATTGAAGTTGGTTACGTATTGAAGTTCTAAGTTTGTTTGAAATAAAATATATTGCTTAAGTGAGAATTATTGGCAGATTGATATCATTTTAACAAAAAGTTTAACATTTAGTCTGAAATATGAAATTGCGTATCGTAAGTTCTGGTCTCAAGTTGAAATATTAGGTTGGTGCAAAAATAATATCGTTTTCTCACATATGTTACTATGTGAGAAAACGACATTATTTTTGCACCAAACTAATATTTGCGCTCCTCCTGAATGATGTAGGGTTTTGATCCTATAACTTCGCTTATTAAAATGTTTAAATCGAAGTAAAGCCAGGTATACTTGATAACAATAGTAAACAAATACGGCGAAATTGTCTTACGTCAAAAATACTATACGGCAAAATTTTCTACGGCGAAAATTCCTGAGGCGAGTTTTCCTAAGGCAATGTGAATGTTCATAGCATCACTTTCAAGTATGTTAACTTGGTTCCCTAAAATGTCCTCCGATTAAGGGTGGTCCTAAATATCTAGATGCAACTCCTTGGCTGCTGCATCATTCAAACTTTAAGACAAAATCTCTCTCAATCCCCGGTTAAAGAGCCCCCTACTACGTCCGATCATGAATTAAGATATCCAGTGCGCCAACCCATAGGTGACATTCCCACCTGCTTATGGACAGAAAGTGATAGATAAATCTTTAATACTGGACGGGATTATTCACCAAGACAAATAAATGCTAATAGTACCATTCATTTAAAATTATAAGACAGAAGAGCCGTACCTGATGCGGCATCAGGTCACTTATTATTATTATTATTATTATTTTATTTCCTTTGTTTTCTGATGTGTACTCATTTGTTTCCGGGTCCCGCCCAGGGACCTAGGGTTAGAAATAGCATCATTACATTTTCCACTGAAAAGAAAAAAAACATATTTTACATAGACAAAGCCCTTCCTAAGGTGTGGGCTGTACTTGTGAGAACATTTTTTTTATTCCTTTAAGACATGGCTTTCCAAGAATTTCTTCAGTTAGTCTACTGGAATTTTTTCCAACCAATCCGAGGGCTCCAACTACAACGGTGATTGTTGATGTTCCCATATGCCACATTTTCGAGATTTCTATTTCAAGGTCCTTGTATTTTGACAACTTTTTGAATATCTTCAAAGATACATTGCAGTCAGCAGGGAGTGCCATATCAATAAGAAGGCACGTTTTTGTTTGTGGTCTTTAATAACAATATCTGGGCGGTTAGCTTTGATTGTTCTGTCTGTGTGTATTGTGTAGTCCCATAGAATTGTAACAGGTCCTATCTCCGTAACCGGGTCTGGGTGGTGTTCATACCATTTTCTTCCAGTTTCCTTCCCGTAGAAGTTGCAGATTTTCCAGTGCAGATATTGGCCCACTCTGTCATGCCGCGTTTTATATTCAGTGGGTGCCAATGTCGTGCAACCTGACATAAGATGATCAATCGTTTCTGGATATTTATCACAGAATCTGCATTTTGGGCTGACACAATATTTTAGTACATGTGCTTGATAATTCCTAGTTAGCAAGCATTGGTCCTGTGCAGCAAGGATAAAACCTTCAGTTTCAGCTTTCAACCCTGCACTACGTAGCCACTGATGAGTTCGGATTTTGTCTACGTCAGTTTGTTTGGTACGGGCAGAGAATTGGCCATGAAGCGGTTTATCTTGCCATCGATTCTGTATCTGGTCGGTTGCAATCGTCTTTGCTGTCTTTTTTAAGTATTTTGCAGTTTCAGCCGGTGTATTGTGCTGTAGTTGCATCTCTACGCCCATTTGGAATTCCATTATTATTATTATTATTATTATTATTATTATTATTATTATTATTATTAAACAAAATGATTGACGTAACTATTTTAATATTATTCAACATTCAGAGAAGAGCGTAATTTAAGAACAGAAAACGAAAATAAAAGATACTTGATATTTGAAAATGTTCAACAATATTTTGATACTATGTCTGTCGTCTTCAAATTTTGTTTAAAAAAATCTACAATAAATAATAAGTCTTTGTACAAATGTTGCTTGTCTTGAGAAAAACTGTGGCACTGGTAAACAATGCGCCAAAACGAATGAAAAACCAGCCCGCGTAAAAGCCATACAATTGAAACGTACGTAGTGATATGATGATCATGCTCATTTGGGAATTTGCCATTACTTGATTAGTTACTAAGAGGAATTGATCAAACTACTTGGTATAAAGTCTATGGAACTCTCCTGCTATTCTGTTCATTCCCCCCGGATCGGGAAATTAGTTGTTTTTACATATAACTATCCCCATGCGTTTTAAGTGTAGCGGTGGATTCTGGATATTTTTTCAGAATGTGCCCCTTAAGATGTTCGTCGAAATTACAGTAATAATAATAATAATAATAATAATAATAATAATAATAATAATAATAATAATAATAATAATAATAATAATTATTATTATTGTTGCATTATTATTATTATTTATATAATATAAAGACGTTATATCCGACACTGCATCGGTGCAATGGATAGCAAACTTCTCTCCTGGGAGCAGTTACGACTGTGTATTGAGTTCGATCCTCACTGTGCGTACCATGCTTTCAGGCTTGTGCCACAAGTAAGCTACACTCACAAAAATCTCCGAAACTGTTTTTGGACTGTCTTTTCCTGACCCAAGCGGTGAATCCATGAACACCCTCTCACCCAAAATAGAAAAATAAGTACGAGAGATACAAAATGCAATATCACTCCGACTTACTGATTTTTGCTTTGTAAAGTACAAGACCGAAATAGTATAAATTATATGAATCATCATATAATATGATCATATTTGTTAGTATTAATAGTTATAATTAATATATGTCTTAATTTACCAATATAAAATATTATATGTTAACACTTCAAATCAGTTAAAATCAGGAGCCATACTTGTTTTAACATAGTGCATTTATTATTATTATTATTATTGCAATCATATGTTAGAAATAGAAAATTTCCGGGTTTTGAAATCGTCACACAGAGATTTTCTTTTCTGATTGTGATAAGATTATGAAAAAATCATCCCTTCTCTTCGGGGGCCAGACCCAAGATTGGAAAAATCGTTCAAAGAGAAAATTTACAAAGATAAGAAATAATTGAATCGTGGAAAGGAATTCTATCTGAATTTTGTAAAAGTTTCTCAAAGAGTAACTTTTGAGTTTGAGATAAGAATGTTTTAAACAAAAACTGTGAACAAATGAACAGTGGGCCACTAATGAACAACCAATAAAAAACTAAAAAAAAAAACAAAAAAAAAAGGAAACAAACATAAAAACACACTTTTTCTTTTTTGATTCTTAAACTGTAACGCAAACATATGAACTTAATTAAGATTTTTGCATAAAGGTTTTTCTGACGTTTTTCCTCGAGGTTCAACGATGAAGTGTTTTCATTATTCCAGACGGTATTTTTCACTAACACTTTCTGTATTTCTCTTGCATTTTATCGCAATATTGTTTTGTTTTTTTTATCTCAGTTTGCCAAATTAAACTACAAGAATTCAGAACAAAGATTTAGTTTTGTACGTGACTGAAATTTTCACCCTTACCTCAGGAGTATTATCGTGGAGCACTGTTTCTCAACGTGGGACTTTGGGCCCACAAATTGACTTGAAAATTTAAAAATAAATAAATCTGGAGTTGGTACAAGGAAAATACAGTGTGCTTTGGAATAGTATTTTTTTCCACTGGCATAAAATTAAGAAAGCATAAATTACTTTGCTTTATATTTAAATGTAAATAATTCCGAAATTATTTAAATAAGATTTTCGATGTTTTCTTCTTATAATAAATTGTATTTTCAAACATTTTTGCTTTATTGTGTGACGTTAGAAAGTTATCGCGTTCATTTAATTTATTTTTTAATTTATTTAAAACCAACATTTTTTATGCATTTAATGCGAGTCATTGACTTACAATACGACACAATTAAATAAAATTTAATTATATTTTTTAAAAACATTAATTTATCTGTATTATATCATTACTATGGAGTCTCATCTACCCCTGCCTGTGACAGGGTGTACTGGACTACAGCTTACCAATAGCCTGGGCTGCCTGAAATAAAATGGATGTAATCTGGAAATCTGATCTATCAGACAACCTCAAACGGAACTTCTTTCGCGCCACTGTAGAGTCGGTTTTAATGTATGGCGCTACTGTTTTGACATTAACTAAAACCGTTGAGTCTAAGCTTGATAAAACTTATATATTGATAGAACACCAATATTTGTACAATCTTATATGGGCGCAGAATTTGTAAGATACTCGTGACGAGCGAGACACGAAATTGCGAGTAATCTACTTTTTTGGACACCTACCTATGGTGCAATACAGATTGGTCGCTGAACAACCAGCTACAATATATAATATATATGACACAGGATGCCACCCTAACGACTTTCCGACTTTGATGCAGGGCCATGATGTGATAGTCACATAAATGTCCGAGCAAGCTCAAACGAATATAAAAACGTATCATTACAGTTAAACACTGTTGGAAATAAAATGTATTTCCTGTTACATGTAATTTCTATATTGTTCGGACTATTGTTCTCATCTTTAACGCCATATTTATTACAACGTTTCGGCCGTCGTAAGCTCCGGCCTTCTTCAGGTGGTTGGAATGTCGAACTGAACCCCCCCCCACTTCGCCCACTGGGGTAGATCGTTACAGTTCCATGTGTCACGTTTAATGGATGTCAGTTATCTCCTGTTAATTTCCCTCCGAAAGTTTTGCACTACATTAACTCTTGAGTCCTGTAGATAAACTAAACAAAGTCGAATATACGAAAGAATTTATTTATGAAATAGAAACAGACAATGTTTGACATTTCCTAGATATCATGTTACACTATATTAACAATAACCTAAAACTAATCAACTAACAAAAAAGATCTCTTTGATTCTTCCTCGTCATAAAACAAAGTAAAACCCCGAAATGATCATCGGATTCTATTTAATAGCTCACTAAATTTGTAGCTCTCGATATTTCCTGATGAGAGGAAATACACTGAAAAAGCTTGAAGCTCCTTCAGCACCCTAATTTCGTTCATATTCATCGCGAAACAAAAGGCTAGTGAAATATTTCAAAATCGAAAAGTGGTCCTTATTGACAAACACAACGAATCAAAATGTATTGTTCTACCTACCAAGACTATCACAGATATAACTGAATATAATTTAAGATTAACATAACATTTGTTACAACTATTTCTAAAACAACAAAACAGTTAATAAGAGAAAATAATACAATAAGCTAAAACTCACTGGATGAATTTACTCTATTACCCGGTAATAATTGTCACAAGGAATATATAGGTGTAACCTCTAGGAATTTAAATAAAAGATTATATGAGCCGAAATGGATCTTTTACAAAACAAAACCCTAAATGAATTAGTTCCTCACTGTAACGTGTCTGACTATAATTTTGGTTTAAAAAAAATGCTAACACTAAACTAAAAGAGAAAGCAGTTTACTGAAACGAAAATGTATAGAAAGTGCTTTAATCGGTAGATCATCCAAATTTACGTCCAGATTCTTAAAACTTTTCCCATTGCTTTTCTAGACATTTTCGTCTTAGTGACTTATCTTCTCTTGTAATTGGAATAGCAATTTGTCAAAACTGTGGTCAGTTTCGTCAAATTAAAAGTTGAAACATAATTGTAAAGTAATTACGAATGTAACTGTAATTAACCAATGTAATTGCAAGGATTCTAACGAATACCGATTACAAAATCAAAGCTTGATCACCTCTCTTGTTTATCTAGGTACTATTTCTAGAATAGAGAATCCGACTGTGCAAAAATTTTATATTGGTAGTACTAAGAATTCTTTTAAGATTAGGTAGTATCAAGATGTATTATCCTTCACCAAGAGTACTTATAAAAATAGTACATTTCTTTATAAATATTTTTGGAATTTAAAAGAAACTAATAAAACTCCCAAGGTAAAATTAAAAACAAAACAAAACAAAACAAAAAAACGAAAACATGTAGATCTCTAAATGAACACTGTTTTCTATGTTTACATGAAAAATTAGAAATTATCAGATCTTTTGATAAAACCTCCTTATTAAACCAAAGAAACGATTTAACTGTAAATTGTATGTAAAGCCTGCATTTTACCATACAATATGTTTAAACTTTGATAATACATTTTTATTATATTAATAATCAGTAGATGAACTATTGTGAACCTTATATGGCGTATTATTCTATTTGTATGCTTAATTTTGATTTAATCTTGCTTTTTATTAATGTTTGATCCGTTTTTATTCGAACGGTTAAGTTGTTTGACAGTTTCGTAAAGGGTTTTTTATTTATCTACAAAATTTTATGTAAGAAGCTAAACGAGCATATAACTGGCTAGCATAATGTCAAATTACATCACAATCTCTTTTGCTTCTTGGGATGTTTGAGGGTCAGACTTCGATACATCTTATGCAATAAAGTAACAATTCTGTAATCTGTCCATAAGGAAATTGTCTAGGTTTTATTTGCAGGCAACTTCGTGTCATGACCTACATTAAAAAAAATTAAAATTCACTGGAATTTTTTTAATATAGGTCATGACAATTTCCTTATGAAACAGATACAGAATTGTTACATTGTTACGTCACATTCGATTGGTTAATCCCGGCAAAGCTCACAAGTCTATTTTTTAAGGTATTCTGCTTTTTGAAATTAAATTAATACTTCATTCGCCATTAGTTTAGCATCACCTGAAGAGACACATTTTTGGTGTTGAAATATAATTGTAATTGTGTAGCGATTTTTAACTTGTTTTAATAACCTAAAATAAAATAAAAAATATTTAGCTCTACTTTTAATTGTTACGTACAGTGGAATCATACTCTATTTGTTCCTGGATATATATATATATATATATATATATATATATATATATATATATATATATATATATTTCTCATTCAATCCTGTAATTATAAGTGTAACATCTTTTTAGTCATGGAAATACATTGTGGCTATTTTTGAGGAATAATACTTTTCTTTGTTATTGTTTTGGTGTGTTTCAACTACAATTTTCAACGTATGTTTATACATCAAATTTATTATAATTTTCTTTTTAATGAATAATTATATCTTCAGTACATGTTTTGATTTAATATATATTGTATCAGGGAGGACCTATTATGCCATTTTCATCAGAAGTAAGAAAATATTTTACATAATTGTAACAGTATAAGAATTTTTGTATTTGGGTGAGTAAACATCCACGGTACCGATCCGTTTTCGAAAATCCGATTTAACTAAAGCAGGTCTAAATTTAAATATAAATCTGTCTATAATGTTAAACTTGAACTATAAATAGATTTTCAGTTTTGTTTTTCATAATAAACTTGTCTCAAACTTCTTGAAATTTATTAAGAACTAAAATGAACAAGAAAATGTAAAGGTCCATGATCGCCTACGTCCTGACACGGCATATAAAAGAAGAAAATAAGGTTTAGTATACCTATTGTAATTTTTCTTATTATTTAAACAAGTTAAATTTTTCAAATGAGCTCGATAAAAAAATATACATATTTAAAATATCTCTCTTGAAAAGCTCTTTAAAAAAATCTCTTTTTTATACATTTAAAATTTTTTTCCCCCCTCTTGAAAAATGTCTTGGATGCAAAATTGATTTTCAAAAGTTTTATGTCATTTTCTGAAAAGGAATATAAAATACTTTATGTATTTTTCTTAATCCACTCTCCACGTCTAAGCGGGAAAGCAATTTTTGAAAGCTTTTTTTCAATGTCCTCGAAAAAGATTTCACATAGATTTGAACAAAAAACCTACCTAAACTTGAGCAACGCATATCTATTTATATTTATCACCGTTGGGTGCTTCGAGTTAGTGTAATGGTTAACAAGCTTGTCTCACTAGATCAATTACGTCTGAGTAATGATTTCGATTCTCTCTGGATGGGCCACGCATTCACCTTTGTGCCACATGAAAGCTACGCTTACTGAGTCATTATATTTATCACTTTTTCTCTTTCATGGAAAAAAGGCAAGAAAGAAGAGTTGTATGTATACAATACTCAAAGTTTTAAGACATGCGTTTTAGGATAAACGCATGCTTGAAAGAGCAGCTTTAAAATGCAAACCAGTAGCAGAGTGAAATGAATAAAATCTGTGACAGAAAAAATAGCGAAGTGGGAAAAAAGGAAGACAGTGTTTTTAAAATGAAACTAACCATTTCTGTATACGCAGAATAGTAAAAGTTATTGTGCGTTTAGCAATGTTTTCAAGTTACTGCTGTTTCTTATGGAAAAATCCCAAACGAATTTGTTGCGAAGCATCTCCTCAACGTACTGGAAGGTTTTTTTTTGTATTTGGTAAAACTATTGTAATATTTTAGTATGTCGGAAAGCAAGAAACGACAAAGACTGGTTTGTTTATCTTGCTTCATCTGCCGCTAACAGGAAAGAAGAAAATGGATTGTAATAGGAATATATATATATTTTTGACAATCTTGTCACTAAGATGCTTGTTTTACACGATAAAAAAATCTGAAAAAAACATTTTGCTGTACATACTTCAGCGTGAACAACTTAAGTGTTGCAGCACCTCCTCTTCCGATAAAATAAAGCAATTCTCTAAAACTATCTAGATGAAACCGTATACATTATTCTAATAGTTTATTTTCTCGCACTTCTCTACTTGGCTGCCACTTATAATATTAAAAAAATTAAATGTAACGTCATACACAGTCTTTCTAAAACCTGTTATTTATTGTCCTTTCTTTGCATTTCTCACAAAAATATTTCCATTCTCTGTCACTCCCAGTAAACCATTGCGTCCTAGTGGCCTTATTACTATTGTAACGTCTGAACAGAATAATCCCACGAAGGTTGGTAAAGAACGATAATTTTTAGGACACCAACAACGCATATGAGATTCGCCAGCGGCGCGTAGAAGTAGTAGTCAACTGCTAGAAGTGAGTCAAGTGAATTCCACAATGAATCTTCAACTGCAGGATATCTACGAACCGCCCCATGTGGTAAGACGTGCCATAATGTCGAATTTAATGTGGGGTATCCGAGCCCGTAAGCTAGACCAAAAATTCCCAGTAGATCCCGTATAAAACGGGCGTGAGGTAGTTGCTTCCCGAGACGAGATTTTGCACTTCGACATGGCCTCGTTTGGGGATCCTCTCTGCGCGGAGGTAGAGAGTTTCACCAGCACAGCTGGAGATGAATCTCCAACTGCAGGATATCTTCCAACCACCCATGCGTTCAGATGTGGCACAAGACCGAATTTAATGTGGGGTATCCGAGCCCAAAAGCTCGACCAAAAATGCCCCATACACACGATATAAAACGGGGTTTCTGCCCTTCGACATAGCCTCGTCTGGGGATACACTCTGCCCGGAAGCATAGAGTTTGACCAGCACAGCCAGAGAGGAATCCCCAACTGCAGACCAACATAGAGTATTTACTACTGTATTTATGCGAATGGGGACATACTCATTATCGCCCGGAAGCATGATACATCAAAAACCTTACTTGATGTTAAATAAATTCAACAAAGTTGAATTTCTATAAATATTTCGGATTTTAGCCATATTATGCTGAAGCGATCGTTCTCGTACGATCACCGAAATTAAGCAACGTTGAGCCTGTTCAGTACCTAGATGGGTGACCATTTAGGAATATCAAGTACAGAAAACTTGGATGTGCGGTTGGTTTAACGGATAAAAGCTCGGAACTGGAAATCGGAGAGCAAAGTTCATATTTCAATCAGGTTCGTTATAGTCACTTATACGCAAATACACTTGCGAAAGGTTTGAATTCGCCTCCTTCCCCCGACTATGGGTTAAATAATAGGACTTGTATAAGTAAATGATTATCATCTACAAAACATTTTTTACAATCTGAAAGTATTTTCTGGCCTGAAGTGACTTTATGTGGTGGGGTCAAGAGCGAACTCTAAAAAAATCCCTTTCAATCTTATTTCGACAATAACTATGCTGTTACATTCAAAGTGCGTTCCTGACAAAATCGACCGAATAGCGAATGTTCCAGTCACTTGGTCACAATGCCGTGCACACACAACCTCAGCTCAATATATATATATATATATATATATATATGTACATTTTAAAACTCTCCCTTCCCTCTCTAAACTCGACCATGTCTCTCATACCTACCCTCACCACCATCTATATCAAATTATATAAGATTAATACCGTCAAAAGTGTAAATTTTAATTTCATTTTTCGTTTCACTATTTGAAAGTGAAGGATCCAGAGATAAAATTCTCTGGTGAAATAAATTATTACAATGGAGCCTTAAAATGGTCTGTTTTTCTTTAAATTAATATATATATATATATATATATATATATATATATATATATATATATATATATAAAGACATTTTTATGTTTATACATATATATATATATATATATATATATATATATATATATAAAGACATTTTTATGTTTATACATATATATATATATATATATATATATATATATATGTATATATATATATATATGTACAGAAAGAGTGAGAGAGAGAGGGAGGGAGAAAGGGAAGGAGGGAGAGAGAGAGAACATAATTTTAATGATGCGGTCTCTTAAATTATCATTGTTTTCATTTGTTGGTGATTGTTTTTAATGTATACGTATTGCTTCAAGGTTCCTAATTCTGTTTTTACTATTTGCTTGTATTTTTTCAAATTTATTGTGGGGTGCTGTCTAATGTTACCATAATCCTTATACTGCCTATTAATGATATCTGATAGCTATATCGTCCAACATGTGGCAAGTGAATTTCCTTGTGAGTGACGTTGTGGTATAGCCTATGTAAACGTTTTGTAGATTTTATTTACAGAGGAACACTCTCTGAATGTGTAGTATACACAACATTGGTCTTACATAGAGGGTGGAAGTTTGGAATATATTTTAATAACTAATTTGCTAGTTTTATATTTTTTTCTAGTCAATAATAAACATAGTTATACTTATCGCCTGTGTGATGTTTTTAGTTAATTGATGTTTCATCTTTTTAGGTAATTGAAATGCATTTAATTTTGGCAAACTAAAAACATACATCAATTTTCTCTTTGTCTGCCACACAACGCACACTAGTTCTACGAATCTCACCAATTGTCTCTACCTACCCTGATGATGACTTAAGAAAGTCGAAAGTTTGGAACATATTTCCGAAATGAACGTTTTCTCCTTGTCTGTGAATGAATATTTGTAATTTTTTGAAGTCGATATATATATATATATATATATATATATATATATATATCGACTTCAAAAAAAAAAATTTTTGAAGTCGATATATATATATTTTTTTTTGAAGTCGATATATATATATATATATATATATATATCGACTTCAAAAAATTACAATTATTATAAAAATTATATATATATATATATATATATATATGTATATATATATATATATATATATATAAAGTTTGTTTTATTAAAGAAAACAGAAAAAAATGTAAAATTTTGGTAAACAAAAAATTGTTGAAATTCTTTATCTCTTGCCTGATGATGAACATTATATATATATATATATATATATATATATATATATATATATATATATATATATATATATATATATATATATATATATATATATATATATATATATATATATATATATATATATATATATAATTTCATCATCAGGCAAGAGATCGGGAATTTAACATTTTTTGTGTTTAACAAAATTTTCATATGAACAATTTTTTCTACCCTGTTCAATAAAAAACAACTATATATATATATATATATATATATATATATATATATATATATATATATATATATATATATATATATATATATAGTCATCAATATTTCGTTTATGGAGAGGCTTTTGGGGAATTAGCTGATAAAGAATTTAACGATATATTTTTATTGTTTACAAAAATGTTTTCATAATAAACACCTTGTCTGTCTTGTTCAATAAAACATACTTTAACTTTGTGACCTGAGGCAGGAAGTGATTCGTGAATTTTAAACCGAAACTGATCTCTATTCAATCTTGTCGGTCTATGATTTTTCATTCGTATGAAGCCTGAAAATACCTGCACGTTTTTAAGCCTTCGATTCGTCTGCATATTGCATAATGTTTTGGTAGTTCTGCTATGAACCTAGAGATTCTTCATAAAATCCAAAGAAGAATCTGCAATGCATGCGTCCTGGCCTGACATCTCGATAGTTCAAAAGCTAAGCAAAATATTAAGAAAAAGAAAAAAAAATCGTTAGAAACAAAGAAAAGCTTGCTGAAAAGTTATGTAATATCGATCTTCCTGTATGGGAATCTCCTCACAGTTGAAGAAAAGACTTGCGGCTACAGAAAAGTGGTTCTACAGAAGGATACTGAGATTACCATGGATTGAGTATGTTAGTAACGTGTATTATGTAAGAGAAATGGAAATAAAGAGAACCGTTATGCTAACAATAAGGAAAACGACAGTTGAAATCTTTTGCACATAAAAAGAAAAGAGGGTTTAAGAATTTGACACTTACAGGATATTTTGAAGGCAAGAGAGACAGAGCGAAACAGCTGATGGTGAAAACACTAAGCATACTAATGCTACAAAAGATAGGAAGTTGTGCAGGGCCAAGGTCGCTCACGTCATAAGGTACACGATATAGAGAAGAAGACTGAAGAATGAGTGTAGTAAGGAACTGCATCGCTTTTGTTTATTGAAAAGCGAGGTATGTTAGATAATATGATCACTTTTGTAAATGGATTGTTTTTTTTACGTTTTACCAACACTTTCTGGAGAGTTTTTAAAGCCGAAAAATATTTTTCATTGGAAGAATAAGTCTTTACTTGTATTAACAATTTGTTGAAAATAAATATTGATTTTTTTCCATGTGCAAGTCCTATTATTGACCCTAGCTTGGGTCAGGGAATGGATTCATACCTTGGGAAAGGTATGAATTCATGTAATCGTGTAAGTAAATTTAACGGACCCGTCTGGCAATTTTGTTAAAGAAAAAGAACTGAAAATTGTATTTAAATGTAAAAAAATAAGAACATTCCTCATTTGTTTTGCATGTAATTGTAGATCATGATTAACTATGGCTCTCCACAACATCCTGTATTTTCCTCGATGAAACTATTGTGCTCATTATTAGGGGCTCGGAGTTTATCTAGCTTAACTTTACTCTTGATTGTGGGTATACTCGGGTTTATTCAGTGCTAATCTCTCTGTTACATCTTGGAATACCTAGCGGGAGTAACAGCAAAATTGTCCAAATTCTGTAACAGCAAAATTGTCCAAATTCTGTAACAGCATTGGATAATTGTTCATCCCATAAAATGTTTAATATCTAAAAACAGCTAAACCAGTTGAATTTCTTTTTACCACGTTTTCAGATAAGACGTTTAGCCATCTTGGCGCCATTTGTCGTAAGAATCACTGAAAAACCCTCAGAGTTATTCACCTAGAAATAGAACAGCTTAAAATCGTTTTGTGTCAGACCAACTATGTCTTCCTAAGTGAGCAATGGTGAGAGGGAAAAGATCATCCAGGCTTCCAGTAATGGTACCAACATTCATACTCTCGCTTCCATCTTCAAAATTCATTTAAGAACCATCAGGGGAACGGTAAATAAGTTTGAAGAAGAGGAAACAATACAGAGTAAATCTTGATCAGGAGGTCACAACAAGAAGAGGGATCAACATTTCAACTTAGAGTTAAATACATTCTTATTGTTTAAAGTAGAATCCGATAGTGTTATAAAAACATGGAAGAATTCCAGTAAGATATATTTAATCATTTCTAAGATGCAACGGTTAATCTAATTGGGCAATTTTGCTGTTAGACGATTTAGACAATTTTGCTGTTACATGATTTGGACAATTTTGCTGTTACACCTGGTAATCTTGGTTTAAGTCTGTGTATGATTTATTTTAATTAAAATATCAATAATTTTTATAATTATCAATTTTGTTTTTTTTGCAATATGATTTAATTTTGTTTTGGCACTATAGCTGTTGTGTAGCGTAGCAGCTCAGACCAGTTTTGTTCTCAGGGTGCAGCTTTTTTCAGATGATCGCTTGTAGCTCCCAAAAACAACTTTGTGATCAGATCATTATCCACGAAATAAAACCATAACACGACATCGTAGCAGTAGAAAAAATTATTCTGGTTATATTTTTTTTGTAGTAGCCAGACGAAACGGAGGTGAGGTAAGTGGGTGTAGGCTGTCTAATCTGTGTACGATGTGAGTCTTCCTTTTTACGTCGTGGCAAGCGGTCCTTTGGTTTTGGCTGCTTATAGAGGACAAACGTTATTTGCCCTGTAATCTTTCATAAAAAAAAGTCATTCATTCGGATCTGGATTCACTCAGTGACCTCTTTTGTCAGCGTCGATTGACATGTTGCATGTGAGGTTCAGTTCACTTCACCAGAAAATAACGATCGTAACAATTTCGGCGGGATTTTCAGATGTTTTTTCTTTAACAAGATATCGGATGACACTGATATCTCTACAGTTGCTTGACATTGTTGTTTTTTAACGACATATCAACACATTATGGGTCATTTAATGGGGAATTTTATTTTATTTTATTTTTTTGCAGCTTTGACGTGACAGAAATATGATATGTAATTCTGCTTTCACTACTGAATACATGGCAGATAATACTCAGCTTTTTTGCATATACATGTTGGCGTGGACATAATTAATAGAAGTGGTGATATGTGTATTTTATGTTGTAGTTTTGTTCATATTCTGGAATACAGTTTGATTTCTTTAAGAAATTGTAGGATACTATATGGATTAATGTCATTAAAGAGTTCTTTCATGTTGGTTGTTTGGTAATATTTAAAACAGATTTCTGTGAAGTTCCTACAATTTGTTAGTATTAGTTTTATTGTATATAGTTCTTGCCATACCGTACAGATTGGAGGTGATTCTTGTTTTAGAATATAAGAGTTTTTAACATCATATCAACCACTATCGGTTATTTAATGCCAAAATCTCAATAGGTTGAATACAATTTTATGGCTTCAACGAAATATATTTAGAACACACTTATATGACTTCGACTACAGAAAATGTATTGTCGGTCATTTTGTTTTGAAAATGCATAGTTAGTAATTTTAATATAAATATTAGGTTGGTGCAAAAATAATGACGTAATAATGTCGTTTTTTGACGTATTTTTAACGTCAGAAAACGACATTATTACGTCATTATTTTTGCACCAACCTAATAGGTATTGTTGGTAATTTTAATATAAATATGTATAGTTGGAATTTTTTATAATCTATTGCTGGTATTTTTAGTATAAAAATATATTTTTATGCTTTTATAGTGTTTTGTTTTGTTTCTGACCTTAACAGAGTGGACCCGGGAACAACAGCAATATAGGTAGTTTCATACTCCTAAAAACCTCCACTCTCTCGATCAGAGGCCTTTTTTGCTGGGTGTCACACACAAGCCTCCTTGAACCAGAACGGAATTGAAAGAAAGAGAGAGAGAAATGCTGCCCCTTGAAGAGGTATAATGATATATATTTTCTCTGTGTGAAAACGTTTGCATCAAAGTCTCCATACCGAGCGAAACTATTGCTTCATTCTTTATTTGAAATTCTTGTCACCTGTGTGGGAAATTGTTTATTTGTATTGAGAGTGAAATACAAAAGAAAAAAGCCCCAAACCCTAATGCGATAACCAATAACTAGCTATTTATTGTATATAGCAAAGTAACCCAGCATTTAGTTTAAATACAATAAAGATTTTAATTAGAAATATTACTTTTTCCTTTCATAACATTACAACACATTTAGTTGAAGCCGGAGTAATGGAAAGCGGCTCGGATTGAGGTAATCCTAGTGCCGAGTTCGAATCCAGTACATTCACTTATGTGCTAAACACCTTTGGGAAAGGTATCCTCTTCTTCTCCCCACATCTGTGGGTAAATAGCAGGGCAAACCGGGTTCTATAGACTTAGTTGGCAACTGGGCTAACGCAGAAAGAAATGGCAACCTGCTGCGCGATGTCGAAAGTTACATGATCGCCTAAGTGTGTATCACGCATGGCACATAACTGACTGTGTCGTTAAAATAAAAACATTCCTTCGTTTATCTCAGAAAGCAACACGAACTTTTTCGCATGCGCAATGTAAATATTTTTCTCGTTCGACCATTCTGGGAAAGTGGGTTCTTTGGAAAACAGGATCAGCACAAAGTTTCCAGAAACTTTGTAGCTTTGATCAGTTAAAATTCCCAAATGAGAAGGCGAAAGTAAGAAGAAATCTCTGTTGTAAGTTATCTGAAAGGACCTTATTCGAATGTATTGTGTAAAGTACCATGACTCATACTGAGAGAAAACGAATGAGAGGCAACACACAACAATGAAAATCAGGTGAAAATGTGGATTCATTTACGCTTTCGTTTCAGGCGATACGAAAAAATGATTAGATGAGACGTTTTGGGAAACCATTGCATACGTACGAGTCGGTATTCTCCGAATCTTTGTGGTCATATTTATTACAACTTTTCGGACTTCTTCAGGTTGTTGGAATGCCGAACTGAACCTTTATTTCGCTCACTGGGGTAGTTTCACTGTTTTAGTTTCACGTACTATGTCTGATGAATGCCAGTTAATTTCCCTCTGACAGTTCTCCACTGCCTTAATCAGGTATTGAACTCACTTTGCGTCTCGGGATCTAACTAACGCCTTTATCCACTGTGCCATGTGTCCTTGAGGACATCCGTGTATGAATTTCTGGGTATTATAAACCTAATGTCTCAGCAACCATTTTTACCAGTGCTCATATAGCAATTTTTTGCTGTTATCATGCTATATTTTTACCAGAGCTCATATTGCAACTTTTGTTGTTATTATCGCTTTTCTCCGGCACTCCTTATTACTGGTTCCCATATTGTATTCATTTCTATGTTTGGTCGGCTCAGGAGATTTTTGTGTCCTAGCAAGAAGGCCGGAGTGCACAACGGCCGAAACATTGTAATAAATATGGCGACAAAGATGAGGAAAATAGTCTGAATAATGTAAATAATGTACATAATACCTCCTCTCAGAAATATCGACAAATAGAGTCGGTATTGCAGCCTAGTTTTAAAGAAAGATAATGTTAGAAAAACATATACGTGTTTCAGCTTCATTGTAGAATTATAGCTTTTCATTGCATAGTAGCCTCATCTGCTGTTGATGAAATCATTCTCCGAGCCCCTTTATGGCTACCTGAGGTCGTATATGTTGGGCTTTAGTCGATAGTGGCTACCTGTAGTCTTTGTCGTCGGGCTTCAATAGATAGTTGTTTCGGCGAATGCCTGATCAATACGCGAGTGATTTAATGGCGGTTCCGCGAATGAGGCTTCTGTCGCGGAATAGAATTGATGGTCGTTTATATACTGTTGGAGACGAATTTATGGTTGAAGCTGCGTGGATCTTTTCTGATTAGTTTTGAAATATTTTTATGAATTTTAATTTTTTTTCTCGGAAGCGAATATAACGAATTTTGTTGTGTCAACGAACACTCGTTGCTACTTTTTAATGCAAACGAATACTCGTTGTCACTTTTGTGATGCTCGTTGCAATAGAGACTTTGTAATCTTAGATACAAGTACAGTAACGCCGTTGAACAAAACTGGTGTCAGACGCTTTCGAATAACACTCGCACTAATAGTACTTACTCAATTATAGTACTTACTCAATTATACTCGCTCGAATAGTATAGTGATCCGAATAGAGAAATAGTCTAGTGAATATAATAGCGAATAGCGGTCTATATAGTAATAGAGGATAGAATAGAAATAGCAATCCGAATAGTAATAGATGATAGACTAGAAATGGCGATCAGTGAGACGTCACGCAACCTTTTACTTATGCGTTTCCTCTATGGTCACGTGGTCTCCTTAATTCAATAAGGTGTTTCTCACTGACATTTGTAAAACATTAGTGGCAATGACGTTTCTTCTAGCTAATGGCTTATTATGTGGTAGGTATTTCTGGGAGTTATATTTGGGGGGGGCTTCTGCCGCACTCTGTGATAGCAAGATTTTTCATACACTCTCAAAAATTATTGGAAATGAAAGAAAAGGCACATGTATAATTTAAATCATATTGTTCGCAATCAACCAATGATTAGTTTAAACTAACAAATGTCATTGTAAGAAATAAAAATATCGTAGAACTTTTATGTTAATCCACCCCAAAATATTAATCCACCCCCAAAATATTAATTCACCCCAAAATAAAAAGAATTTATATTTACTAAAATTCACACTAAATTGTTTAAACTCAAAGCAGGGTGTATCGTTTGAACGCTAACTGTCGATGTGAGGTATTACTTTTTCCCTGAAGTGTGTGAGATTCAGTGTGCTACATTAAGTAATTAACATTTTAAGAACTTCTATTCGAATCTTCGAGATTTTAATATAGACAGAACAAAATATATAGGAATAATTTCAGGAATTCTGTTCATGGACGTTCAAAGATAAATGGAGAAGAAAGAGAAAAAATAATTAATGTTTTAAAGAATTTTGTTCATTATCTCTTGATGATTATTAGAAACGAAAGTAAGAAAAAATCCATTAATAATTATAGGGATTTTGTTCAGAGAATCATGAAAATTATTAGAGAGATAAGTAAGAGGTAAATCGAATAATATATTTAAGGATTCCGATCAGAGTATGACGAAAATTATTGGAGATGTAAGTTAGACAGAAATCGAATTTTACGGAATCCGATCCGAGCATTACGAAAACCATTGGAGATCTAAGCAAGAGAAAATCCATTAATAAATTTAAGGATTCCGTTTATAGCCACACATAAATTATTGTAAGCATCAAAGTTATAGCCTGAATAATACAGAGTGCGGCTGAAAAACATCCCACATATACCTGTCAAATAATTGTAAAACATTAGTGGCAATGACGTTTCAGTTAGCTAATGGCTTATTATGTGGGAGTTATTTCTGGGAGTTATATTTTTTTTGGGGGGGGTCTTCTGCCACACTCTGTGATAGCAAGACAGTTCATACACTCTCAAAAATTATTGGAGATGAAAGAAAAGGCGCATGTATAATTTAAATCATATTGTTCACAATCAACCAATGATTAATTTAAACTAACAAAAAATCATTATTAAAAAAAACTATCGTAGATCTTTTATGTTAATCTACCCAAAAATATTAATTCACCCCAAAATAAAAAGAATTTATATTTACTAAAATTCACACTAAATTCTTCCAGGGAGAAGCCCTTCCAATGCACTCCGGTTAGACTGCCGTCTCCCATCGACTCAAATATAAGCGACTCAGGTGCTCTATTTCTAAGACTACGTTCGCGTTCACCCCGATCAGCAAACCAAACATAGATTTATTTCTTTAAATTATGAAAAATTCCTTGTAAGTACCTTGAATATTATACGCACTTATGAAATATGAATAACTGCTTGATTTTTGGTAATTTGTCATTCAGAGGTTTGGAGTTGTGAGTCATGCTAAACAAATTTTGTTTTAAAATTTATAATTTTAAAAAGAGTGGCAAAAATTTAATTAAAAAAAAACAAAGAAAAAACTTTGATTTAAAATTAATAATTTCTTGGAGTGCATTAATATTTTCGATAAGTAACTACATTATTTGGGGTGAATTAACAAAAAAGTTCAGATATCGTTTTCATGGTGTCTTGAGATAAAAGAACGTAAGGAAAAATCTATAAATAATTTAAGAAATTCTGTTTGTCGTGTGATGATAATTGGTGACACTAGCAAACAAAATATTCATTAAGATGTTAACATATTCGCTTCGTTGACACACGACAATTATTAGAAGAGAAAGTCCAAGAAAAATAATTAAATATTTAAATAAAATAATATAAATAATTATTATAATTTCTCGAAGATTTTTATGAGACACTACATTTAAAGATATCATTAATATCTTTATGTCGACATTTTGTGTAATGCTGGCAAGCAATTTAAGAGAATATCCATTAATAATTTAAAATATTCCTCAGATGAAAATGGTAATGATAACAGTAAATTAATCGCTTCGTTGTAAGGAAACATTTGTCATTCCCTGAACTCACAGTCAGAGCAATGTTCTGTTGAAATTTGAAAAAAAAAAATTTTTTTTCAGTAAACAGCTCCTCAAATTATTTAATTGTTGTCGGTCTTTGTAGTAAAAAGTTTGTAAAATTGTACTGTTTTTCCTCTGCTCCTTACTTACGGCGAGAACCCCATTTCTTAATTGAAGCGTCAGGACACATCTTCTTCATGTTGCACAGTTCACATACCAACTCGACGTTCTAAATCCACTCCATGATTGTTAAATCGGTGGCAACCCTCCTAAATTCAGGTTTTAGTCGGATATCAAACGCTTTCTCCACCATCCCGTAGAAAAATTAAGAACTGGCAAAATAGCTTGTAGGGAAGAGTTTGTAAAATTTTAGTTTCTTCTGGCTGGTAATCAATTCCTGAAATCCGTTTCCTGTAGTCAAACACTCCACTGACTAGAACACGTGTCTCCTGTGTTTGATACAACAGTAACTGTTTTATTTATTGCATAAAATACAATTATGGCACATGGCCTAAAATAGGCAATGGGTTAAGGCTGGTCTTCACTATCTTATACCTAGCTAATCCAATTCAAGACCCATTCACTCATTACAATTTCCTCATTCACCATAAAAACTCATCCGTCGTCAATCAATCCTCCATACACCATAATACCACATCCTCTCCGGGGGTGGGGAAGGGGTGGGGCTAAAAAACCCATCCCGATCAGTTGATAAATATTATTTACAATATATATATATATATATATATATATATATATATATATATATATATATATATATATATAGATAGATAGATGGTTTTAAAATATTGGAACAGTTACTTCTCATTCATTGAACGTATATTACTGACAAAAAACAAATCTCTTAAAAATCAAATATTTGTTCTAGAAATTGACAATGTATCCAGCAGATTTATGAAAAATATAGGTTATCTCCCCTAGGTTGATAAGGGCCCCCTGGATATTTACTTTATAAAAATACAATTATGGCACATGGTCTAAATAGGGAAACGGTTAACGTTGGTCTTCACTATCTATCTTATACCTAGCTAATCCGATTCACGACCCATTCACTCATTACAATTCGCACATTTACCATAAGAACACATCCGTTATCAATCAATCAGTCTTCCATATACCATAAGGCCACATCCTCTCAGAGGAACCTAAAACAGTAATCGTTCTGCCTGTCGCCTCGTTATACCATTTTTAGTATCCTCATACGTAAAAAGAGACTCTCACGAGATTATATCCGACTCCGAGATATATGTTTTAAATGTGTGACTCGTGAAGCCGCCATGTTTCCTCGTAGGATAGTTCACATGTGAGACACGTTCGAATCCGTTTTCGTCCTGGAGGTAAGCTATTTTCTCTATCGTATCATTGACTCTTACAAAAAATTGACTGTATTTCGGACCGATTCTTCTTCAGCTGGAGACCGTGTCCGAACCACACTCCAAAAATGCGGACGGGTTCGTCTGTCCAAATAAGTGCCTCGGAATCGCGACACCCTTCTAAGAACCTAACAGCAATCCGGATGACTTGCCGTCATTAATTTTGGCCTCCGTCACCTTCTCGTACTGCTCAAGCGCCCTCTGTACTATTTCAATGTCGCTACGGTACAACACGAAAATAGACACGTCATCGGCGTACGCGGAAACCCTGGCTCGAACGCGTAGAGCCGGACTTCATGCCGATGAAAAAAGTGGTTCCAACGCCAAAGCGTAAAGTAAGGGCGACAGTTGACAACCCTGACGAACCGGACGAGGCAGCGCAAAATTGCTCGACTGCTTTCCGTTCACCTGTAGCACTCGGGGAGCCATACAGGAGGCTGATCCCCTTGCAGAAGTCGGGTTCGAATAAGGCGTGATCATACCTCTGGATATCCGATCGGAGATGGACTCCCGCCGGAACCAGATGTTGAACATCACTGTCAAAATCGGAAAAAACATGTGCGACAGCCTCAAGTACAATTCGTAGGGGAGACCGTCAAGTCCAGCAGACTTGCCACTGCCAACTCTTTAGTGATCCGTCAGACAAATAGTTGCGAAACACGTTTCCACTGAGATCAGGCTTCTTGGCTTACCGTCTCTCGAAATTGCGCCGATTGGTCGATTTCAGAGTATGCACCTCCGGGGTATTGACCTCGCGAATGTATCGATCGGAATCCCGATGGATGTCTTCCTTGCGCAATTCTGCGCTCATATTCAAAGCTTCATTAGACATCTTGTTTAACCTATGTCTAATTATCTGACCCTGGTGGCGCTTGCTAGCTTCACGCTCCAGAGCCTGAGAAGCTGGTGCTATCTCTAGAGAATCCTCTCCAGCCTCCGCCCAGGACAGACTATCCGCTCGAGTCTTCACATTATTATCCTTATCTAAGGCGAGTCGTTGGCTGTATCCGGTGGTGAAAGATCTAATCCTATCCTTAAGCCTATCACTTATACCCAATAACCACCCCACTAATTCCCACTGTACTAATCTAGTCAGCTGCTTGCCGGAAGTTACTCCTGTCCAAAAAAGACAGGTTGAACTTCCAGTGTTCAGCCATTCTAGGCCTAGCGCTTAACACCATCCGGGCACAGACGAATTTTCTTAACGGTGGAACTTGGGGAAATCTAGCAAATCTAAATCGCCTCTTCTAATTAATTATATCCAGGTAGCTAGCTACCCGGAGAGATGGCTACTTAAAAGCCTACGTCCACTTAAAAGCCTACATCCACATCTCCTGCCCCGGATGATCGACCCGGTATCTATCGACGAGCCTAAACTCACCGATCAGTTCAACCAAGCTACGATCGCCCGATGACCTCCAGCTAACTCCTCGTCCTTTGTCTATATTGTGGTCCAACTGAGTGAAAAAGTCGACAAACTCCCCTGGTCGTTGGACGCATAAACCGCAATCACTCGAAACGAACTACTACAGCAAAATCGACCACGACCAAACGCTCCACCTTGCGTCGACATGAATATGTTCCACCCTCGCAATCAGGGAATGTTTTCCTAACAAGGAAACACCTCTCGCCAACTGGTCCTTATATGCTGTATAGGCAATAAAATCGCTAGACAGTACATGAGCATCAATAACGCAAAGAAAGTGTGCCTCCTGGGTCGCAGCCACATCTACGCCGAAGGACAAGAGATCTCGATGCATGCGGGAAGCCTTACTCCGATCTCTTATACCCATCGCATTCAAGCTAACTAGCTTGATAGACATCATTTAAAGCTTATTTTCATTAAACATAGACTGGACGGAAATCTTTGGGGGTCAAGACCCCGACGGATTTTCTAGACTCCCATAATTCGTCCCCTGAGACAATGCCGTTAATTAATGGGAACGTTAATTTTTATTTACTCCACACCTCTATATAAAGAGGTGTGGAGTAAAACCTAGACCGTCCCAGAGCAATATTGGGCAAGTCTTTTGCACTCCGAAGACTCAATGTTGGCCATCCGGAGCTTTTTGAACGCACCTTTGGCACTAGGCAAATGGTTCCAAACATTAAGGTTAAGCCCCTTGTTCATAATGAGTTTGATTATACCAGTAAAATTCCTTATATCATCCGTTGACATCCCATTTAAATAGTGGCCCCAAGAGGGTCTTCCTCTGGGAAGAAAGGTCCCTCTCTCGGACCTCTCGGTCTACAATACAAATTTTCTTCCCTTTGGGTAAATGTTTTTTTTCCTACTTGAGAAGGAATGGAAGAGTGAGAAGGGGAAAGCAAGGCCCTAGAAAAGAATGGAGGGAGGCCCTCTGTCTTACAATGATCAGTTTCTTGTCTTTTCTCGCTGGCGAAGCAGGCGCCGATTGGTTTCTGGCTGCTACTAGATCCTTCCCCGCCCTATTTCGACCAACTTTCTTCTCCTTTTTCAAATATTTGAGATCCTCTTCATTCTTCCCCATTTTCAGCGACGAGAAACGAGGTAGAGACATTTCCTCCACCCCCATAAATAAGTCCAATTGTGGTCGGCTGACCTCCACTTAATCGGGCTGCTGGTTTTGTGGATCTCCTGCTCCTTACCATCCGACTTTTGCTGCTCTGGATGTTGCTGCTGCTTCTGCTGCTGCTGAAGTTTTTGCTGCTGCTGTTGTAGACTGTTCTAGTTCCACGTGCCATGTTTAATAGATATCACTTATCAGTTATCTCCTGTTAATTCTCCTCTCCAATTTCTCACATCACACTTTTTGGGGTTCTGTCACTGGATCTAACTAATGCCTTTATCCACTGTGCCATGTGTCCTTGACAGTCTACCCCAGTGAGCGAAATAAAGGCTTCAGTTCGACATTCCAATGAAGAAGGCCGGAACGTACAACGGCCGAAACGTTGTAATAAATATGACGATAAAGATGAGGACAATAGTCCGAATAATGTAAATAATGTACATAATACCTCATCTTAGAAATATAGACAAATACTGTTTGTTGGACAATGTTACTTATTTTGCATTTGACCATGGCTACTCACTCCACACAACACGTTCATTTAGTTCTTTAGCGTAATTTTTTTACTTGAAATTTAACAGAAACAATCAGCAATCACCCTCCCAAAAAAACAGGTCAATCCTAGTATTTCTTTTTGCAAACAAAATTATCTATAAAGAATATTATCTACAAAGAACATTACCATAAAGTATTATAATTTATCTATAACCATTATCTATAACGAATAGCAAAATATCACAAGTGTTCATTTTGAGTAATGTCGATGTTGTGTACTTGTTGAATAAAACAAGTATTAATCCTTTTCATATCCAAACTTCCCACAGCACAAGTGTCTTACTACAGTCATATCAAAGATAAAATATGAAATTTTAACATTATCGGTATAAAGCCTTTATTTTCCACATTCTTCAACTCCTGCAATAAATATCCCCCTAACAAGTAAGCACATTCATTAAGATTGAAAATTTTTGATTAAAGCTCATAAATCATTTAATGTAGCAATCAAGTGTTCACATCTATTTTCTACATTGAAATCCTTTAACTGCTTGTGCAAAAAAATTGTTAATTATTTAAAGTACATTTCCTATATATATATATTGTGTTTTTTTTTAATCAGTTTTTTTATTTGTTGAATAGGTAGACATGAACAAAACAATAATTTCAAGTAAATGATTCAAGGATTCATTATTTAAAAAAAACAAAAAACCCTGTATAATTTCAATACAAATTCAAACAAAAACACTTAATCTCTAACCAAAATGATCAAATTAGTTGGGCACAAAACGAGATTTTATCTTTTTTTTTCTCTTATCAGAAGTAGTTTTTATTACATAACTGATTTCATAAGAAAATTGTTCTATTTGCTTTTGTATATACATGTTGATTTCTGTCTGGCTGGGAATGACTGCAAAACACTTGCCCCTCCCCAATTTATAGGCAGAAACACACAAATGCATGCTGGGATTTTTTTTCTTGCAAATAAAACAGGCCATTTTTCAGTTTCATCTGACTTAGTCCCAGTCTGTCTTGAAGTCAGAACACTGTTCACTTGTTCAAACCTGCTTTTGTGTGACTATGTAAATTCTTAGTTTATGAACTTTTTACCATATTACTGTTGCTTTGCCTTATTACTGATAATTTGCCTTGCATACATTGTTTGCTTGCTTTTTTGTCCTGTTCTTCTCTTTTCTTTTTCTTGTTATTGCAAATGGTCAATTCCGTTTGTTGGACAATGTTACTTATTTTGCATTTGACCATGGCTACTCACTCCACATATATTATTATTATTTCAAAGAAAATTAATTTCGTCATTAAATGACCCATAAGGAGTTAAAGAAATCAGCCAATCAATATGGTGAAAATGCTCAAGTGTTGTAGTTTATTGTTATTTATTTATACTTTGATCTTTGCTTGTGATTATGTAATGCCAGTCCACGATGATTGAAGAAGAATAGTGCAAATACCTACATGCTACATTCGCTCAAAGTCATTTTCAGCCAGTGATCTGAGAAAACGATTATTTACAGCTGACAGCTGATTTTGGTACGAGTTTGGCGCCATCTGTGACAGCCATTAAGAAATCTAGATCTTACAAGAAATTGAAAAACGTAACTTGGTTGAAGACAAATCTAAGAAAAAAACAAGATATCAGTAAATAAGACGTTATCTTCTTTAGTCGGTCGGTTAAGTTAGTACAGGCTTGGCCGATTATATCTCCTTTGATCCATGACTAACTAGACAAAACTTTTCCCGCGGTAGTTTGCCGGCAGACTGTTTGCCAATCAAGTATATCCTGTTATTCAACCCACAGCAGGAGGGAGAAGAGATGGATTCATAACTTTCCCAAGGGTATTTGCGCATAAGAGAATGCAACGAACCCGACTAGAATTGGAACTCCGTTCTTCGATTTCTTTAGCCGGCCATTGCACCACACCACACCACACCACACCGTACATAATATCCTAAGTGTCCCCAAATATATACGTGGCCGAAGAATATGTGAAAGTATAAAAAAATTTAAGGCAATATTGCATGATCTCTCGACAATAATTGGAGATGAAACCAAGAAAAAAAATCCGTTTATAATTTCCTTTTTAATTATTTTAATTAAAATAAGAGTAAAGTTATTAACAATTTTACGTAATCTCTCAAAGATTATTGAGGGCGAAAGACATCAATTTATAATTTAAATTATTTTGTTAATCGACTTTCGAATTTCATTGAGAGAGAAATTAAAATGAAAATCCATTAATAATTTAATTGATTATGGCCTTATAACAGTATTGCAGCGAAAATAAAGGAAAAAAGAAAAACCTTAATAATCTACGTATATTCTTGAAGGGTTCATGTTATCAAGCTATAAAATGAGAGAAAAACTTAATTATTCTCTTGATAGTGTTGCTGATTGTTTTTTGTAATTCATTAATAAATTAAAGAATTATGTCCGAACCAGCTCTTGAATATGCGTAGATGCCAAACTAAAGTGGAAACCAATCAACTTAACATACTGTTCGCAATCACTAACGATTTACAGGTCGTATGAGAAAAAGTCATTAATAATTTAAAGATAGCTTTTCACTGTCTTTCAGTGATTATTGGAGAATATATTAAAGAGATAATTCAAAACTTTAAGAAATATAAATGATTAAATAAGAGAAAAATCCATTAAAACTTTATTATGTTCTCGTTTTTTAAGTATTATTGAAAAGAAAGTAAGAGAAAATTTATTTAATAATTTAAGATGTTCTCTGCATAGATGCCTGGAAAAAGAAAACTTCATTAATAATTTAATGGATTGCTTTAATAGTCTTTAGAAGACTATTGGAGAGAAAATAAGAAAGCATTCTATCAATATGTTATGTATTGGTTTTGTTTTTAGGATCCCAAACATGATTAGAAATGAAAATGAGATAAAATCTATTAATAATTTAATGAATTGCTTTCATAGTCTCTCGAAGATTGTTGTGGTGAAAATATGAGCGTAATCCGTTAATATTATGAAGTATTCTGTTCTTAGTCTCTCGAACGTGATTAGGAAGGAAAATGAGATAAAATCCGTTAATAATTTAATGCATTCCTTTCATAGTCTCTCGAAGATTGTTGGGGAGAAAATATGAGCGTAATCCGTTAATATTATGAAGTATTCTGTTCTTAGTCCCTTGAACGTGATTAGGAAGGAAAATGAGATAAAATCCATTAATAATTTAATGGATTGATTTCATAGTCTCTCGAAGATCGTTGGGGAGAATATATGAGCGTAATCCGTAAATATTATGAAGTATTCTGTTCTTAATCTATCGAACGTGATTAGGAAGGAAAATGAGATAAAATCCATTAATAATTTAATGGATTTTTTTCCTAATCTCTCGAAGATTTTTCGAGAAAAAATAAGAGAGCAACCCGTCAGTATATTATGATGTTTTTGTTTTTATTATATCGAATATGATTAGCTATGAGAATAGGAGAAAGTCCATAAATAATTGAATGGATTCCTTTCCTAGTCCCTCGAAGATTTTTAGAAGACAAAATTTTATTGTAATCATTCAATATTTTAAGGTAGTTTTTTTTGTTTTCAAACGTGACTAGAAAGGAAAATTAATTATTAATTAAATGGATTGCTTTCATAGTCTCTCGAAGAGTATATAAAAGAGCCACCCATCATTATTCTAAGGTATTCTGTTCATACTCTCTCGAACCTGATTGCAGAAGAAAATAAGAGAAAACACAATTATATAATTCAATTATTGCGAGACAATACACAATATCCTTAAAATTATGAATACTCTTTGCTCTTGTTATCGCTTACAGTTATCTTTGCGAAAATATGAGTTTAAACCTTTAAATTACATAATGGATTTTTCTCCTAATTTCGAGAGGCGATGAACAAAAACATCTATATATACAGAGACATACAGAATAATGTAAATTATTTATGCATAATAATGTTTCCAGTGTGTTTTTTCTAGTGGCGTCTGTGGAAAAGACGTATTATGTACATTATTTACATTATTCGGACTATTGTCCTCATCTTTGTTGCCATATTTATTACAATGTTTCGGTCGCTAAAGGCGTTGATTAGATCCAGTTACAAGACTTAAGGAGTGTGACTTCAATACCCGATCAAGGCAGTGGAGAACTTTCAGAGGGAAATTAACAGGAGATAACTGATAACTGACATCCATTAAAAACATGGCACGTGGAACTAGAACAGTCTACCCCAGTGAGCGACATTCGAAACAAATGAAGAAGGCCGGAGCGTAAAGCGGCCGAAACGTTGTAATAAATATGGCGACCAAGATGAGGACAATAGTCCGAATAATGTAAATAATGTTCGAGAGATTTGTCGTCGGTATCTCGATCTCAAGAACTTCTCTTTGCTCGGGAGACACACTCAAGTGCACAGTCTCAAGTGGCTGAAAAGACCAAGGAGAGGCTGACGCAACTACAGATGTTGCATGTAATAGCTTATTCTAATGATATTGATGTGAGGGTGATCGTTCATAGTTTTCACTTCCTTCCTGTTCTCCTGACCTTTTCCTGGTAAATCAAGGTGTTCTCATGTGTCAACAGCTCACTGCCGATTGATTACTGGCATTTAAAATGGGGTTGAGTAATTCTTTTTTCAGGCGAGAGGGTTGATAATGAACTTGTTGTTAAGGCCTTGTTTACCAAAGTGATGTCCTAACGCCATTTATTAAGTTGAATTGAAGAAATAACTCCATTATTTCTATGTAAATTTCGAGGATACGGATTTATCATTATTTACATCCTACTCTTTATTCTACAGGAAAATAGCCTTGTTGATTAAATCGTTTTTTTTTTTTTTTCGTGAATTTGGTCATGCAGTAATTGCGAGTTCAATCCCTGGGCAGGTTAGCACAGACTCAAACCCAGTGGAAACAAGGTGATCAATAACTGTGCAATACGAAAAAAGTACAAGTTGAAATATCCCTAGACACGGAGAACGGAAAGATAACAATCTACACCGTATATTTAATGTTCGAATTTTTAGTTTAGTTTTGTGCTTAGTTCGAATTTTCTTTATTTATGTTACTCAGTTCACGCCAATCAAGTCGATGAAGCCACTGAGAAGGGGTTACTGCTTGTGAAAGAATCCGAGATAAAGGAAAATATTATAAGAAAGGAAGACAATAAAAGAACAGGATTTAAGCAAACAGAAAATGACGATTGACATTACATTTAAATGTTTAAGATAAAATTTAGTTGGGAAGGGAGACGCCGGAAATGAGTCCCACAAGCGAGAAATGCGAGAGAGGAAACTGTCAGCATAAAATTTATCTTTACATCCCGTAATTTCAACTATAAAATAATGATACTTAACTGCCAATCTAGTATAGCGTTTAATTGGAGGTACCAAAGAAGAAAGCCCATCGTAACAATTACCGTAAAAATATTTATAGAAAATGCACGGGGAGGCTACATTACGGCGATGGTAAAGTGACTGAAGCCGAGTTGCCAGATCAGGACAAACAATTCTTCTTTGGGATCTGTCAAGAATATTTAGATACATATCAGAAACACTAGATCAGATGTATTCAATGCACGGACGAATAGTAGATTTATCAAGCTGCAAGATGGATTCTGTCGAAAAAAAATTGTCTAGCAAATTTCCTAGCAGCAGAACTAGCAATTGATCCAGTATAAGCATTCCACTTCATATAAAGCATAACTTCACTTTATGAAACATACCGATGGAAGTAAGAAAGGCTTATCTCAGACAAAAGACAACCAATGGTCCGTGCATTGAATACTGTTGCCATATTTAGTTAGGTGCTCCTGCTGTGATTCTTGATACAATCTAAAGAATCTGCAATGGAATCCATCCTGGCCAGGTGTCTTGACTTCAGTTACTTTCTCACTAACGTGACGTGGCTTACCTCTGTCTTTTCTACAAATATCTTCATAGCAACATCTCTGACGAGCTTTTTTCCCTAGTGCTATGACTACGTGAGCTTAATCATGCTACTAGATTGGCACCTTGGTCCCACCACATTTTCTGTTGAAATAGCTACATACACGCGCCACTACTACTCCAACAGTTTCTTTTCTCGCACTTCTCACCTGTGGAATTCCATTCCGTTTACTTGTTTCCCTGATAACCACAATTTTCAAAAATTTAAGCGCAACATTAATCGCCATCTTCTGTCTTCTTGAATCCCGTTCATCTTTTATCATTTCCTCAGTCCTCCTTATTGTCAGTTTTCTCTAGTGTCATCTCCGTCTTGTTTGAGGTGAAATGATTTAAAAAAAAGAAAAGAAAACGAACTATTCTATTTTAGCGGTGTTAAAATTAACAAGCCATTTCTTGCCCCATTTAACAACAGATTGAAGGTGATTTTTGAACCGATCAGTTTTACCATTAAGACAAGTGTAAATAGTTGTGTCATTAGCATCGACACAGAGTCGAGAAATGATGACATCTAGAGGAGGGGCGTTAATGTAAATTATTAACAAAGTAGGTCCAAGGACAGACCATGGGGAACACGCCCATTAATGCATATAGATCTAGAAGAGTAGCCATTCCAGATAACTTTCATTTTGTGCTTAGATTCGATTTAATAAAATCAAAAATCGTCGAGAAATACAATAACAGCTCAAAATTGCAAAGAAGACCAGCGTGCCAAACACTGTCAAACGTCTTCGAAATGTCTAAAACAAAAACCCGACTTTCACCAGTCTTATCTAAATCTGGCAGAATCTTTCAGCCAGCAATAACCGTTAACACATCAGCAGTTGATCTTGAGAAGCGAAAGCTATATTCTTCGTTTGAGAAAAGATCCTGTGAGGTGAGATGCCTAACCAATTCGTAATTGATTCCAGTAATAGAGGTAGAAGGCTAATAGGTTGATAGCTAAAAGGGCCAGATGGCTAACATGTGCTCTTAAAAACAGGGATAACGGGGGATAATTTCCAACAAGCACAATAGCAAGAAGAAGCGAGGCATTTATTGGAGATTTTGGAGAGAACAGAAACCATTTGATGAGGGAATTTATTCGGGAGTATTTGAAAGGATACCTTCAAGTACACATGCTTTTTTGGAGATACTGTTTAGAGATAATAATTTATGGAATGAGTTATTTACATATTGCCCAGTAGAGATTTAGTTCTAGCTCGTAAGTCTAGCAACGGTACTCCAGATGAGTCGAGAGTAGAAGTGGAAGAGAATTTACGAGAAAAGCATTTTGCATTATCAGTAGAAGATGATAAAACCTCGAACTGAGTATAGAGACGAGGGCTAGAGGACTTAACACATTATTACAGAGTCGCCAGTAGTCACGAGAATCAAACTTGTTAGAAGTTATATTATTACTTATTATTCATCCTGTAGATATTTTAAGAAGACCAGAAGCCACAATGATCAAAACATTGTGATAAGAACAAAAACGTGGACATTAGTCCGAATATAGGGAATAACTCCATTACTATTTTAAGGGATTGTGTTCATAGTCTAGCGAAAATTTGTGGAGACGAAAATTAAAGAAAATATTAACTAATAAATTTCTTAAAGGAATTTAGTTAATATTATCGACAGTTTTTATTGGAGACGGAAGTAACAGATTTATCCATTAATGATTCAAGGAATTACATTTTTCGATGTCGACAGGAAAAACGCATTCAATAATTTTAGACATTTAGTTCTTATTTAATCAAAGATTATCGGAAATGAATTAATTCATAATGTATGTAATTCGCTTTATAATATTTAGTAGATTATTGGAGATAAACTTAAGAATAAGAAAACGTTCGTCTGTTGTCACCATCGCCACAAGAATAACATTATAGATAAAACCAGGCATGAATTCTTTAAATCATTTAAATTATAATGTTTATTGTCTCATGATTAACAATTCAAGTGGCCTTCTTAAAAATAGTTCTTATGGAATTCACAGGAAACAAAAACCGTTAATTTTTAAAGAATCAATGCATTTCGGAGCTTTTCGACGATTTCTGGAAGCAGAAGTCAGCGTAAAAACCATTACTAATTGAAATATTCTGTCCATAATCTCTTGGAGATTACTGCTGAAAAAAATGAATTGAAAAGATTCATAAATAAATTAAGCTTTTCTGTTCACTGCCTCTCGAATGTAATCGAAAATAAGAAAAAGCGAAAAAAAAAACTATTCTATAAACAGATTTAATGATTATATCAAAAGAATCTCAGGCGTTATTTCTGGTGAAAGGAAGTATAAGACATCATTCATTATCTGTCTCCCGACCGGAAGTGGTCATAAGGTTGCTGTGCAGCTGAGTACCTGACGAGTTCCGCCACTTATCTTAAAATCTGGAGTGGTAATTCGTTCAAGCAGAGCGTGTTTGGGCAAGAAGACCCGCCTGTGTCCGCCTCTGTCCAGGTCAAACAACAGCCGACGTCTTTGATCTCATGCCTGCCATAGAGCATATAATAATTATTTAATCCATGCAGCCTTTCTGGGATTATTAGAGTCGGTAATATTATATGAATATTCTTAATAGATTCTCGAAGATTATTATTCGCTCTGGTCGTTGGCTTCAGTGTATAAAACCTTCTATTTAGTTATGCCGTGTCATCGCCGCACTTGTATTATACATAGCCATGGAGTCCCAGTTTAACCAAATGTGGTAAATCACCGTTGAACATACAAGAAGATTGATACACATTGATACTTACCGGACGGAGGCATCCGCACCTGTGCTGCTAATATCACAGTTATCAAACGAGCTTAGAGCAGCTCTGACCTGTTTGGAAAAAAAAACTATGCCCAAATATGACTTGCTTAGACAAGCTCTGACCAGCTTGGACAAGCTATGCCCAGCTCTGACCAGCTTGGACAAGCTATGCTTGCTAAAAAAAAAAAGAAGAAAAACTATGCCCAAATACGACTTGCTTAGACAAGCTCTGACCAGCTTGGACAAGCTATGCCCAGCTATGACTAGCTTAGACCAGATCTGACCAGCTCGGACAAGCTATGCCCAGCTATGAGTAGCTTAGACCAGCTCTGACCAGCTTGGACAAGCCATGCCCAACTACGACTAGCTTAGACAAACTCTGACCAGCTTGAACAAGCTATGCCCAGCTATGAGTAGCTTAGACCCGCTCTGACCAGCTTGAACAAGCTGTCCTCAACTATGACTAGCTTAGACCAGCTCTGACCAGTTTGGACAAGCTATGACCAGCTATGACCAGCTATGACTAGCTTAGACCAGCTCTGATAAACTAAGACCTGCTATGAATAGCTTAGACCAGCTATGGCCAGCTTGAACAAGCTATGCACAGCTATGACTAGCTTAGACCAGCTATGACCAGCTTGGATAAACTATGATCAGCTAAGACCAGCGGCCCGCGTGTAGACACTCTGGTCCTTACGTTAAAAACCGATCTTTTGTCAAAACCTGACTCAGTAGGTGTGTGTGTGGGGTGGGTCAAGTAAATACAAATTTACGAGACCTGACATTCAAGACGAAAGTAATATACATTAATATTTTAAGGCCTTTTTGTTTTTTCTCATATTTCTAAGATTATTACAGACAAAATCAAATGAAAAATTAATAATTAATTTAATGTAATCTGTTCAAAGTATATCTTGAAGATTATTGAAAGCAGTCTTAAGAGAAACCTTCATTAATAATTTAAAGGAATCTATTAATGGTTTTGTAGCGTAGGGGTTATCAGCGCTGTAAGTGAAATCGGTTTTCTGTCTTTAAATTTCGACTTAGATCGTTGCATTTACATTCGATCACTCTTGGGAAATGCATGAATCTATTTTTCTACTTCCCATCTGTGGGTTAAATAGCAAGACAGACTGGACACTCTAGCTTTGGTTATAGAAAACGTATACTTCTTTAATTAAAAACTGGTTGAATGTGCGATTATCATTGCCACCTACTTTTTTCGGAAGCCACAAGAGCATCACTAGGATGGTGAGGCTGTGGAGTAAACTAGAATTAAGGTCGAGGTTCACCATTTTTGCGAAGATCATTGAGGGAGAATGTAGCAGAAACTTTATTTGGAATTTAACTAACACTTTTTATATTTCTTTTGTTTTTTAATTCGTTTTTACGTACTATCAACCCATTGCTGGTTATTGTAACAAGATTGTAAGAACTTTTTCTTTTTTGGGAATAATAATGATTTAGGGATACAATTATTACTAATTAACCCATAGTTGAGGGGAGAAGAGGTGTATTCATATATTTCCTCAAGAGTATTCGCGCGTAAGTGAATATAACGATCGCAGCTGGAATTGGAACTCTGGTCTCCGATTAACTACTCCTAGCTATTATCCAGTACGCCACCCACACATCCAAGTCAATATCACCTGGTATTCCCTAGCGGTCACGTGTGTACTGAGGGGGGCTCAACGTTGCTTAATGTCGGTGATCGTTCGGGAACCACCGTTTCAACGCAATGCGACCGTTAGTCTTATGTTTCTTCAAGAGACCATACCAAAAGAAATATGTATTGATATTTTAAGGACTTCTGCTCATAATGTCATAAAAAGTACTAGAGAAGAAAAATTATTAGTAATTTAAGGAATTCCATCAATAGTCTCGCAAAGATTATTGGTGACGGCAGTAACATAAAAAATCCATGAATAGTTTGAGTGTTTTACTTTCTATTCGTTAGAAGATTACTACGATGGAAGAAAAATAAATAAAAAACGAAAGTAGCCATGAATAATAATATAAGACATTCTCTTCATAGACATTCGAAGAGTATTGGAACTAAAAATAAGTAAATGAATTTATAATTGAAGATGTTCTGTTGAAAGCAGGATGAAAAATATTAGATGACTTGTCTTTGAGAATTTAAGACATTCTTTTCAAAACTCCTAGAGGTTTATTGCAGATGAAAGTTAGAGAAAATCTATTAATTATTTAAAATATTCCATTGATAATCACTCGCAGATAATTTGAGACACAAGTAAGCGAAATTACATTAATAATTTAATGAGTTCTGTTCTTAACTGTTCGAATTTTAATCGAGAGAAAGGAAGAGAAAATTCAGTTGATAATTTACGGCATTCATTCCATATTCTGGAGAAGAATAATAGAAACGAAAGCGAGGGGAAAACAGATTTTTTTAAAAATTCAATTTTCTTCATAGTCTTAGAAGGTTTTTCAAGGAAGAGAAAAATGGCATTAGCAATTTAAGCCTATACAATTCCTAATACCTCTCGATTATTGACGAGGAAAAAAAAGAAAGGCATTAACCATTTAGATTATTATGTTTATCAATACTCGAAGGTTATTAGGAACAAATGTAAGAGGAATAATCGTTTACCTAGAACACTAACCTTAAAGTTCCACCACTACTAACCATGGGAATATCATATCCGATTTTGAAAATATCAAAACAAATATTAAATATAAATCTTTATTTGAAATATTTTACATGCAGGCACTTCAAACTTTTTACTTCGAGTTAACATTAATAGGAACTGAAAAACATATTATTTAGGTAAGGAAGTCAGGTACTGAAAATTGTAATTAAAAATAGGAAAATTTGCACTGGGTACTATTAGGTTGGTGCAAAAATAATGACGTAATAATGTCGTTTTTTGACGTTAAAAATACGTCAAAAAACGACATTATTACGTCATTATTACGTCATTATTACGTCATTATTTTTGCACCAACCTAATATATACCCATGGTTAGTGTTCTAGGGTTAAAAGAACATTTTCAATAGCCATTCGAATATTATCGAGAATGGCAATAAAACAAATTTCCAGAACTAATTTATGCCCGTGGTTGGTGAATGAATTAATAAGTATATTCTTCTTCTTCTAACCCTAGGTCTCTTGAGGAGGTGGGCGATCATGGATTCTCACAGCATCCTATCTTTTGTTGTTCTTAATTTCAGAAAAATTTTCTTTATCAGTCACTCTACTGGTAGTTTTAAGAAGATAGCTGGATCAGATCAATAATTTAACTATATTTAAATAATTAATGGTACATCGAAGATTATTTAAATATTCTTCTTTTTCTAACCCAAATCCTTTGTGGAGGTGGGCGATCATGGATTCTCACAACTTCCAAACCTTTGTTGATCTTAAGAGTTTAATGATTACAAACAATTAGTGACTCTAATGTTAGTTCTAAGAAAATAGCTGGATGATGTTAATAACAGAACAATCCCTAAATAATTAATGATCCCTCGAAGATTATTAAAAAACGAAATTAATATTAACTTTAGTAATTTAATATATTTTATTCATAGATGTTCGAAGTTATGGAGATTAATGCAATAGAAGTTATGGACAAACAGCGGACCACTGGCCATAGGCGGTCGGATTGACAGGCCTAAAGTCTGGAGAGAGAGAAAGCGTGAGAGAGAGAGAGAAAGAGAGAGAGAGAGAGTTTATTAAAATGTTGTTAGTTTCCTTTCCTTCTCACTTGATCACTCTTATGCATAACCACATACATAAACAATAATTCAGTGTAAGATTTCGTGAATTTTAAAACTTCATCGAAAGTAACGTTGTCGGAGATTTAAGCTATTGGTCTTTCGCTAAGGAAGATCATGTGTAAATATTATTTGCTTCAGAAACAAGGAAGATCATGTGTAAATATTTTTGCTTCAGAAACAAGAAACATCAATGATAATTATCTTTCTCTAGAAAATAATTATACTTATTGCATACTCAAATGAATAATTTAGAAACAAATCCAACATAGCTGTGTGTGTTAATCGCGCTGTCATCGGGGATAATATTATACCAAGACTTCATTTTTTTTTAATTATATAATAAAACTTTTCTCCAAAGAAAAGAAAATAGGCTTTCATCATTTCTAAGGCAGATGTTTATTTGAAAAGTCGTTTGTTGCGAAAATGGCTGTGATATCATTAATTAAACATTTTCATCATATTTTTCTAGAAGTACGGGCCGTCTTATCATATACTGCATACGCGTCTACTAATTATTTAATGTATGCAATCGGTAATCTCTCTGAAAGTTCTCCACTGCCTTAACCGGGTATTGAACTCACCCTCTTTGGGTCTTGTCACTGGATCTAAGTAACGCCTTTATCCACTGCGCCATGTATCCCTGAAAGCGTGAGTTCAATACCCAGTTAAGGCAGTGGAGAACTTGGAGAGGGGAATTAACAGGAGATAATTGACATCCATTAAACATGGCACGTGGAACTAGAACAGTCTAACCCAGGGAGCGACATAAAGGGTTCAGTTCGGCATTCCACCTGAAGAAAGCCGGAGCATATAGTGACCGAAACGTTGTAATAAATATGGCGACAAAGATGAGGACAATAGTCCGAATAATGTAAATAATATAATGAATTCTTTTTACTAGCTCCTCAAAGATTATTGGAAAAACAGCAAAAGCGAAACATACAATAATTTATGGATTTTATATAATTAGTGGACGAAATTCATAGTCTCGAATGTCGGTATAATATGTATTAACTATCCTATTGACTTATTACATATCCTAGTGATTTAATTCGAAGCAAGTATTAGGTTGTACGGAAAATAATGTCCGGTTTTTCAATAAACTTCTATACCTGTATTAATGTATTTAAACAATGTTTAAGTCAGAAAAATAGGATAGCTGAGCATCTGTACCTTTCTGTCATCGGGTTGTAATATTATTTTATGGCTATAAAAGCCTAAAGGTTTGGGCACCAAGAAATCTTTGAATACAGTTTCTGCATTTTCTTTGGAAAAGAATATCTTTTGGTTTAAAAATTTGTCAAAATTCTTGTAGCCAGTGTGCAAAAGACCAGGAGAATATGGCTGATGTGATAAAGGTCACGCAACCGAAGTCCGTGATCTCCTGTTGTATCGTCCTCGCAAAATGTAAGCGAAAACCTGGTGTTAAAATACTATGAAAGTTTAAAAATACATATCTATAGTAAAAATTTTCCAGTAATAGATTTTAATACTTAAAAAAAATAAAAATAAAAATTACTGAAGTTCCCAGCAAAATTAAATTTTGGCATTAAATGACTCATCAGGTGTTTACATGCCGTTAAACAAACCAAACCAAACCGGACCTAGCTTTGTCATGAAGCAGAATTGTATCTCGTCGATTAATCAGTACCGGTTGAATTTTGATTAACTGAAAGTACATTCCACCCCCTTGCTGGCAGTCATGCTTGGTAGTGACGCTCTGGTAAGAATCCAGAAAGTTTCAATGGATAACGCCTATGGTGTGCCACCAGACATTCACCATAACCTTCTGTTGATGCAATTCTGGTTTTGGAAAGTGCTTGGGTCCTTTGTCACGAACGAGTCATTTAGAGATTGTCAGAAATTAATCATTCAAATTTCGCAGATGCAGCCTCGAACACTTTCTTTATCACTAAGTTTATGTGGAACCCATTTGTTGATTGCGTATTGCAGATAGACGTCCTTTAAGCACCTTGATCGTAGAGACTCGGCGTCGTAGAATTCGATCCTTCGACCAACGAACTTTGTTAGAATTTGCAGCAGTATGAGAAGCATTCTAATCAACCAGTCAGCTATATGTTACACGATTAGGCGATCAAATATCGAAAGATACATGACTAACGAGGCAGATTTTTTCCCGCAGTAGGTTGCCATTACAAGGCTACAGAACCCGGTCTGTCCTGCTATTTACCCATAGCTCGGGGGAGAAGAAGAGGATTCATACTTTTTCGAAGGTTATTAGCATGTAAGTGAATGTAATGGGTTCGACTGGAATTCGGTTCCTCAATCCGAGCCGCTATCCATTACTCCACCGTGTCTCCTTCTGACCAAGTGTTATACTGGAACATATCTATTCTATTATTAATAGACTCTCCCACCTATAATAAGTAGGAGTAATAGAAGTCGTCAGGGGCTCAGTGAGTTGGTGAGACAGTCGATGTCTGACATTAAAGTATCAACCACCACAACTAGATTGCTGCGTCATTAACTATTATATCAAGTTCCTAACGTTTTGTACGTCGAACCTTTTTAGGACCGACCTAGTG
>OZ010580.1:6496102-6526102 GCA_963932145.1 Acanthosepion lycidas
TTTAAATGGATGTGAATGTAAGTAAAATATAAGTTAACTGTCGATTTTTGCGAAGTTTTGAATTTTTACTTATCAAGTTATTGTGAAGTCTTGTCCATGGTGAATACAGAATGTATTCTGATACGCAGATTCTCTTTCCGCTAATTTGCGAGTATATATATATATATATATATATATATATATATATATATATATATATATATATATAAAGTTAATTAAATAATTAAGAAAGAGACAATCTTAACATTTCAAGCCTATAATTTATTTCACCAGAAAATGTTTTTTCCTGGTTCATCGGGTCTAATCTCTAGGTAAAAAGGAATTTGGTTTCTTTTACTTTTAATACTGGATTTTTGAGGGGTAGTTTTAGACTGATATAATGTGACAGAAGGGTGGGAGTGGTGGACCATAGAATGATCTAAATTAGAAATGGAAGGTAGAGATAGGGTTGTGTTTAAATCTTTATTCATTTACGAAGGTTAAAGTGTAAATATAGAACCTACATTCAACACCATCACTTGATAAGACACCAGAATTGTTGAAACAAAATGGCTATTTTTGTAGTGATTTTATAACATGGATATGTTATAACTTTCGAATAAATAATTATATTTGCCCTACTCTGTATTGAGCACTCTTTAAAGAATAGTATTTGTTGGTTATTGGAATTTATTCTGTATACACCAATCCTATAGCTGTATATCTATCTATCTATCTATCTATCTATCTATCTATATATATATATATATATATACACACATATATATATATAATCTTAATCTTATTTTTTTATTTTTAAGAATACCCATATTTGAATAGGCGATCTGAAGTTCTTTTATCTGTCTCATTGTTAGTATTAATTAGCTTTACAATGGACAATCTTATCTCTGTAATTTCAAATAAATGGGAACGTAGCCTAGTAGTTAGGAAATTAGCGTTCCATCTATGGGACTTAAGTTCAAAGGTTGCCAGAGTTAATTTATCACGATTATAATATAATATAATATCAGCATGTTGAGATGATCCCAGCAAGCGACACGATTAGAAAGTGCCTGAAACCCACACCACGGTTTGACACAAGCGTTTTGAGTGGGGCTTAAGGCCCTATCACGTTGGATCACCTGTTTTCAGCAGATCACCAGAGTTAAGCAACGTCGAGCCTGGTTAGTACCTATATAAACGACTGCATGGGAATACCTGGTGCTGTAAGTTTGGATGTACGGTGGTGTAATGGATAACGGCTCGGAAGTGGAAATCGGAGCGCAGAGTTTCAATTCCATTTGTCTTCTTTATATTCATTTACGCTTGGAAAATTTATGAATCCACCTCTTCTCTCCCCAACTATGGATTAATCAGTCGGACTTGTATCAGTAAATAATTATTATCTCTAGAAAATAATTACCATCTATATTGATGATTTAAAAGGTTGATAAGCCGTAAAATACAAATCAATCAATTAATGATTGTGATAAAAGAAAATCACAAGCCATATTGACAAAGGCGTTCAGGATACTGGTATGGCCCAACTACTGATCATGATAAAATTTACTTTCTCTTTCTCCTCAACCAAAGCCTGACTCTATTGCTGCTGTAGAAACAAAATGTTCCTGCGCATGCGTATGCAACAGGGATTAGCTAGCCATCTAAGTAGAGATATATTTTTGGAAATGTGTAGCTAGATCAAACATTACTGATACAAATAAACCTCTGTAACCAGAATATTTTTGTTTCACTTTCAGAGGGTCATTGTTAATTCGTCTTTTTGTCAACATTTTTTTAGCTTATCAATCGATTAGTTGCAAGAGATTATTTTTTTTTGCGATTGATAAAAATCTAAACCAGTTTTCTCTAAAACTTGTTCAAACAAGTTTTTTCATTTCACAAAAGAAGTACATTTTCTCCTGGTTGCAACAACTTGACTCACATCGTTGTGCAACAACCATCTCCAACCCGCCCCCACCCACCATTCAGCTAGAAGGAAAAATAAATAAAAAAAATGCAATTAAACAAAGTCCAGAAGTGGATTTCAGTTGGCATGAACAAAACGACACAAAGACCGAGTTGCCACTTGACCGATAAAAAAAAAAAAAAAACCCAAAAAACAACTGACGTGGGTCACGTTGAGAGTATTGGATTGTACGGTGCTTTTATTGGGAGCTTTGTAAACCAATGCTTTTCCCAGAAATGGCAAACGATACTTCTCATTTAAATGCATGTTTTTTTTTACACTTACAGTTTACAGTTAACGTCCAAAAGATTATAAAAGAATTATATAATTATTATAATTCCGTATTTTCCAACGGAAATACTTTATTCAAAGTGAAAACACGTGGCTGAACATCTGCGCTAGAAGCCTTTATTTGTATATAAACATTAAATGAATCATTAACTGCTATATTCTCAAACCACCAACGCTTTGGCAATAGACGAACCTACTGTAGGTTACAAGAATTTTGCGAAATAAAGGGATTATATAACAATACCTGTATGTAGTTAAGTATATGTATGAACTTGTAGTGTTTTTGTGACCCTTTGTATATACAGAAAACAATCATTTGATACAAGCGAAACCTATATTAAAATATGGGTAAAATTAAGCGCGCTTGACTATTTTGAACAATTCAAATAACTGAGAAGTGTTTTAGCAGAAAACAGAAAATGCAACACCGAAATTTAAAAGGCATATAGAATAGCGAAATATGCCTTCTAAAAGTTAAGCAAAGTATTAAAAATCATAAAATTTTCGTTAAAAACAAAGTAAGAGATTGCTTAACTATTATATAATATCAGTCCACCTGTATAGCAGTGAAGGTATGACAATCTCTTGTGCAAACAGATACACACCTGTATTGTAATATAAGGCCTTTAGTTCATGAAATTGTTGTATCGTTGAGTGAACTTGTCTATTTCCGGCTGAGGCGTTGATGGGTTGAGATTTTGTACTTTCTTGATTTGGATATTTCCAGTTTGTAATTCTGATGCTGGGCTCTACTTTTTACTGACAACCATACATTCTGTCTTCTTACAATGGATTTGTAGTCATTTCTTTTTGTTTTTCTTTATTACAATTAATTTTGAAATCAAATATAAGGTCATCTCATAAGTTCTGACCGAATTTTAACTTTTTGTTAAAATGAACGAAATTTAAAGAGTATTTTATAATGTCTAATGGAGCTGTACATTATTGTTATGTTTAGATGCATTTAAACTGATCAAATTTTATTTCAGAAAACAATAAAATTAAATTTTGCTTAATTAAAATCCTGCTAACATGGAAGTACCCAAGAATCATTTCAGGCACATAATGCTTTATGAGTTCAAGAATGGAAACTCAGCAGCCGAAGTGGCTAGAAACATTCACTCAGTTTATGGAGAGGATTGTGTGAATGAAAGAACTTGCAGAAGATGGTTTGCAAAATTCAGAGGTGGAGATTTCACCCTTGAAGATGAAGATCGAACCGGACGTCCAGTTGAGTTTGATGAAAAGCTTCTTGAAGCAGCCCTTGAAGAAAATCCTACTTTATCAGTTGAGGAATTGGCAGTGGTTCTCAGTTCAAACCATACAACTGTTCATCGTCATCTTCAACAACTTAGAAAAGTTCCTAAGTTTGGAAAATGGGTGCCTCATGAATTGTTTGAAAACAACCTCAAATCCCGAGTTGACATCTGCTCTTCTCTCCATTCTCGCCAACTTGTTTCACCTTTTTTGGATAGACTTGTGACTGCCGATGAAAAGTGGATCTTTTATCGAAATGTTACGCGTCGTAGACAGTGGCTTGGTAAAGGGGAAGGACCCCAACCACAACTTCATGGGCAAAAGGTTATTCTTCCAATCTGGTGGAATCGCCAAGGTATAATCTACTTTGAATTCTTACCACCTAATGCAACAATTAATGCTCAAATATACTGTCAGCAATTAGAGCGTTTGAACCAAGCTTTGAGGAAAAAAAGACCTGCTCTAGTGAATCGAAAAGGGGTGATGTTTCATCAGGACAATGCGCGACCCTACACAGCAAGAATCACGTCACCACAGATCGAAGAACTTGGTTGGGAGAAAATTCCTCATCCACCTTATTCTCCTGATCTTGCTCCTTTAGACTACCATTTGTTTCGTAGCTTACAGAATCATTTGGAAGAAACAGCTTTTGTAACACAGGAAGAGGTTAAAACTGACATTTTTGAGTTATTCAAATCAAAGCCAAAAGAATTTTACAGTAATGGAATTAGTAAGCTTGCTAATAGATGAAAGGAAGTCATAGATAATCAGGGAAAATACATTGTTGATTGAATCTGTAATTAAATGTAACATTTGGTCACTTGTTTTCTTTATTCAAAATTCGGACAGAACTTATGGGATGACCTGATACATACACATAAATTCATAGAATAGATACAAAAATATGTATATCTGCTATCAGTTTATCTATTATAAATGGAACATATATTACCGGCCGTTTTAAGAATATCGTCGTTAGGCTTCGTTTATTTTGCTTTACGATATATCAACACCTAAACGCGTGATTTAATGTCGACACGATTTCAGGATAGGTTCGTATGAATAGAATATGTATTCTTTGTAAGAAATCAGTTTGTAGATCAGTTTTACTTGTTGTATTTTTGTAAAGAGGGTTTGGGGCGACAATCAGATCTATTGCTGGTAATGTTTTTTTTCAAAAATGTATTGCTAGTAATGTTTTTTCAAAAATGTATTGCTCTTAATATATTTTTAAATGTATTGCTGGCAATCATTTTTTCAGAAATGTATTGCTGCTAATATTTTTTTCAAAAATGTATTGCGTATATTTTGTCTATAAAAATCTATTTTTATACATTCATAGTGTTTTGACTCCAGTTTGCGGGTTAAACATTTGCCTATGGATGGAAACCTAACAGGTACTACCAACCCTCGTCAGGGTGGATCTGGGGACAACAGCAATTAAGATGATGTTCATGCTTCTCAAAACCTCGCGATCAGAGGATTTACTGCCGGGTGTAGTCTATCGTCATACACAGGACGAAACTTTGTCGTGGAAATCATCTTTAACGAGTTTTAACGAGAAAATAGTAACGATTGAAAAGAAATCAAATAGAAACAACAAAACTTGAAGCCAAGAACAACAATGTCAAAACTCTTTATAGAAATCATGCTTCTTGAGTTGGCATTAACAGCCCAAACTGAGCAACTTGCAGAGGCACAATTAACAAGTAGCATGAGCGATATTTTGCTGCCCCCAGGTGTATTAATCAGTGTGAAATAAATATTTTCAAACATGCTATTTTAGTGAAATTTTATAATATTCATTAATTTTTTTCCAGGATATTCATGGCCAGGAACCAAAATAGCCTATGGAATCCAAGGACAAATTTCAAAGAAAAACTTGAGATATTAAGACATTATTTTTGCACGAACCTAATAATATAGATTACAATGTGTAGCAGAAATATTTGTCCTTGGGAAGCAACTGTTATTTCCTATTTGCTTATCCCTAGAATGTATATAAAATAGCTAATACTTACGTCAACCTTTGCTTTTCCTACCAAGATAATGATATATCTAAAATTTACCGATTCATATTTAGGAAACGGGCGAATGTGAACATTCTTGTTCACGCAAAGTAACATTTATTTACTCAAGAGAGACACAAAGATTTAGAAGTGAGTAGTGTTTTTGCAATTTACGCTTATACTGTAAATTACTTTCACGAATTCCCCCCACCCGCCACGAAATATAGTTTACTATCATAATTTCGTTATACGATACTTCGGCGTTCAAAGTCCAGTATATCCTGGTTGAAGTGCTCGCCTTGCTGCACTGAGTACGCTCCCATATTCCGTTTGAATTTATCAAGATGAGTGTAAAAGATATGGGTTTTGAGGGACATCCTGCAGCCTATTTAACCGTAGTTCTTCGTCAGGGCCTCCATAAGCTCCACATAATTTTTGGTTTGGTGGTCCTCCAGGGAGCCGCGAACCACTGCGACAACGCTGTTCCACACTGCTTTCTCTGTTCTAGTGAGCTTCTTGTGGAATTCCTTACAATCTATGATCTTTATATGTCGCCTGACGAAGAAAACGGCTTTGAGTTTTTGTTGTAACATAGAAAGGGTTACTGAATGAGGAATAACCAAAACGTAGGTTGGAAATGAAATGGTAATCTTTATAGCATCAGCAAAATACAATACTCACCAGCGGCGTGAAATAGGTAAACCACTGCGAGTTGTGGACTACTTAGTCAGCACATTTATATATTTATTGTACAAAATACAATTATGGCACGAGGCCGAAAAAGGGAGGGGTTGAAGCTGGTCTTCTCTATCTTATACCTAGCTAATCCGACTCACGACACATTCACTCATTATAATTTGTACATTCACCATAAAAACTCGTCCGTCACCAATCGATCCTCCATACACCATAATGCCACATCCACTAAGAGCTGTCTACTATGTATATACATGTGTGGACAGAATTATTCACCGCCGCTATTATAATTAAAAATAAAACTGTAATACCTCAAATTTTAATGGAAGCTTCATGTGCATTTTTTCACAAACAATGATTGACTTCACCACATCAATTTAACATTGATAAGAAAACAGGGACTCACGCAAGAAGAATAAACCACAAGACATTGTTACACATAAAATATATGTATATTAACCAGATGTAAATTATCAAACAACGATGTGAAAGAAAATATGCATTTAAGTAAGAAAGGTTGAATTAATCAAGAGTTGCTTCCCTTTGATTACAATTTAAGAGTTCAGAGATAATTATTTGGTTCAAAGTTCACTGGATAAATGTTCATGTATGTTTCATGATATGATTGCTCTTGTGATATTACTGTTGAAAAGTATTGTTGTGTCAAAAGAAGTTTTTAGTGAAGGTTTACAAATTATTATCAGTATGTAGGTGTGCGTGTGAGTGAGAAGGTTGGCGCATGGTTAGAACTGTCGTGGATTCGTTTAGCAGTTGAAGTCTTAGGATATTTATTATACGAAAATACATAATTATGGCTCAAGGGGAGGGTTTGAGGCTGGTCATCACTATCTTATACCTACATAATCCGACTCACGACCCATTTACTCATTCAATTTTCGCATTCACCATAAAAACTCGTCCGTCACCAATCAATTATACATACACCATAATACCACATCCACTGAAAGGGAGCCCACAAAAAGCGCCCCATGCCATAAAAATCTAATGATTATAAAGTTTATAATTAAAAATATGTTTGATTAAATATAAAAGAGGAGGGAGATGAACCCAATAACAAACTAAATATTAACACAAAGAAAACTAAACGTCATCTCTTTCACTCTGGTATTTATTATGTAAAATTACATAATTGTGGGACAAAGTTGAAAAGGAGGGGTTGAGGCTGGTCATCACTATTTTATAATTAGCTAATCCGACACACGACCTATTCACTCATTACAATTTTCGCATTCACCATAAAGACTCGTCCGTCACCAATCAATCCTCCATACTTAGACAGCATATTACCCCAATTTACAATAGTGTCCAAAGTATTTATGAGGATTGGGGCATAATTATTAGTGTTCAGAGACTGAAATTATTATTTTGGAAACATATTTATGAATGTTTTTCCAAATGCCAATAACTTATAGCAATATCGGGATTACATACTCAAACTTATTACTTACTGTCGACATTGAGAACGCATGAATAAAAAAAGAAACACTTATTTTCTAGCCATTCTGGAGAATTTCCACCTCAAAACATGGACTCTTGAAAACGGAGAATATAAAAAAATGTTAAACGATTTTTAAAAAAATCACCCACTTTCTTTCTCTTGATTTGGTTTGGTTTGTTTTACGGCATATCAACACCTCAATGGGTCACTAAATGCCGACAACTTTTTTTTTTGGTAATATTTTTGTTTTGTCAATCTATTTCTGTTAATATTTTCATCCTCAAATATATACCTGGTAATATTATTTTTTCAAAAACGTATAGATGGTAATATTTTTTCAAAAATGTATTGCTGGTAATATTCTTTTTTCTTCAAAAATTTATTTCTGGTAATAATTTTTTCAAAGAATTTCTGGTATTAAAACCTATTTTTACATTTTATAATGTTTTTTTTTTAATCTCAGTTTCGGGGTTAACTATTTGCCCATAGCTGGGACCCTAAGCACTGTTACCACCCCGGGTCAGGATGAACCTGGGAACAATAGCAATTAAGACGTGATTCCACGCTCCCCAAAACCTCCTGATCAGAGGCCTTGCTGCTAGATGTAGTTTATCGTCATACCCAAGACGCACACCAGCTTGGGAAAAATAATATAACATTTAATTATTTTAAACACACACAAATGCATACACACACAATACATTTTTCGTTTTCCATCGGATGAAGCCATTGAAGACGAAATACATTTTCGGATATTATTTTCAAAACATATTTTCATGAACGTTTTTCCAAATTTAAAAAAAAAATCAATAAGGAATATTTTGCGATATAACTCGTCAGCCGCTACAAAGTATTTAGACAAAACTTAACGCAAATGAAAAGTTTGTCTGTTCTTTGTGTAGACGTGTATTTCCGCATTGGATAACTGTCAGAATCCCAACAGTATGCCAATTCCATTAATTTTTTGTTTTGTTTTTCTTTTTAACCCTCAGACTCATTTTCAATTCAATTTCCCGTCTTGCATCTTGTCTCTGGAATGTTGGATCTTTCGAAAAACATGTTTTTCAATAGAAAAAAAAATTAGATGGCCAGAGAAAGGTGCAGATTGAAATCGAGGCGTTATCTTTTAATAAGTTGTGTGTTGTCTGGTTCAAAAAACCCTGTACGAAAAGACAAAAGGCCTCTGTTTGCTTCCCCAACTTTCACCCCACCAAGTCAGTTATATTTAGAATATTCTGACAAAGCCTACGTTCTGCATAGCAATCCAGTAACAAAGGCCTTTCCTCGCTTTTTGACTGAAGCCAACTAAGACGATAGCAAGAATATGGTAACCTCTCGGCTCCTGATTGACCGATTGATTCCGCTTTGTATTGATTTGACAAAGGTCGATCGAAAATCTGTGTTGAAACAACATTTCGCAAGATACAGTTTGCAAATATTGTCTAAAAGATCCGAGATGAAGCATTGTAATTATTTCATGAATTAATTAGATACGAAGATAGAGGATCTCGCTGAAAATGCTGTTCATGCAGATTTTTTAGGGAGGTAAGACAACGTCTGGAACTGCTACGTTACAGAGACATATGCAGGAAAGATATTAAAATAATTCAGAATCTTTTCTCTTTTCTCACACTTCTCGCTGGTGGAACTCACTTCTGGCTCCATGCTTTCAAGCCAACTTTAATCTCCAATAATTACAATGCCTCGCCAATCGTTATCTACTGTCCTCCTGATTACCCTTTACCCTTCCCGTTAATTATTAATGTTTCTGTTCCTAATTCTCCCATACTATGTAACACCTTTGTCTTAATGGCTTTACTGCTTTGCATCGGGTGATAAAAAAAAAAACGAAACAAACAAACTATACTAAAAGCAAACACCCAGCATACTGATAGGAAATGAGTTCAGTAAATATACAAAAATAAAAAAATGTGAAGTAATACAAGGATACATCTTCTCGCCTGAACTTTTCTACAGATACAGCCTGGCCATTTTGAGTTTCATTATTGGTAGCCATAATCTTAACAACATGGTAAGCGCAGAAAAAAAAACTACAAAAATTTCAGTATCCATACTATATAAATCTATATTTCTGAGATGAGGTATTAGGTTGGTGCAAAAATAATGTCGGTTTTTGACGTATTTTTTTTACGTTAAAAACCGACATTATTTTTGCACCAACCTAATATTATTTACACTATTTACATTATTCGGACTATTGTCCTCATCTTTGTCGCCATATTTATTACAACGTTTCGGCCGTTGTACGCTCTGGCCTTCTTCAGGTGGTTGGAATGTCGAACTGAATCCTTTATTTCGCTCACTGTGGTAGACTGTTCTAGTTCCATGTGTCATCATGGCAGAGTGGATAAAGGCGTTAGTTAGATCCATTAAACATGACATGAAATTGGCGAGTGTTATTTTTTTTTAAGCGTTTCATCCCAAGCAATGCGGGAAGCCACTAGCAGGCAAGGGGTTACATATAGTTGGAGCTAGAGCAAATAGGATTGATAGAGGAAAGGATTAAGAGAAGGATAGGGGATAGTTCAGGGCATCTGGAGACATCGATTGACATTACATTTGAATAGTTGGAGATTATAGCTATCAGGGAAACAGGAAAAGGGGAGGGAGTTCCACAGGCGAGAGGTTCGAGACATGAAGCTATTGGAGTAGAAGAGACGGCTACATTTAACAGTTTCGACAGTGAAAAGGTGTGAGCGTGATACCAGCCTAGTAGAACGCTTAAATTCATGAAGTTTGGGGACCAGCGAAAGCAGTTCATCGGAGCAGTTACCATGAAAGTATTTGTACAAAAAGAGAGATGGAGGCGACGGCATGTCTGTGAGAGATCAACTGCAATCTTATGATCTTATGCGACTGGATCTTATAATGAACCTTGAGACAAACATAAGGGGCACCAGACCATATATGGCAGCAATACTCCATGCAAGGGCGAATGGTTGATTTGTAGATTTGAAGGATCGACTCCGACGAGAAAATTTTTAGTTTTAGTATTTCTCACTGTGCTAAGATAAGGAAAACTATTAAATGAAACTTTGATACAAAACCAACCAGACAAACGCTCTTCCTGCCATTATTTCCTAGTATAGTAACCGAAATTAACATCGGATTTTCAGAAAGTAAAGGAAATATACAGAGTTCTCCAGAAATATGAAGGTACTTCTTCTGTTCGTATGTGCCTTGTTCTTTCATCACATTGAAGATCATGACTCTCCACAATTTCCTGTCCTTTGCAGCCCTTAGTAAAATTTGTCTTTTTGTTGTCTATACTAAACATTGCTCCGCCATCCATTTACTCACGCTCACTAAGTATGTCATGCGTTGTTTTTCTTTGTCCCTCTTGTGGTAAATCTGTTCTGTGAGTATCAGATTTTCCAAGCTCTTTTTCCTCACTATACACTCGAAAAATTTAAACTGTCTCTTCCTGGTATTGATTATAAGTGTCCTTTTTGCCTTCCATTTTCGTTAAAACTTGTTAGGTCTCTGTTAACCTCAGCATCCTTCTGTAGAACCACATTTCCAGCATTTACTGCCATATAAGACAGATATTGTATAACTGTTCAGCACACTTTTCTTTGTTTTTAAATATATTTTTTCTGTTTCTTAATACTTTGCTTAGCTTTTGGAAGACATCTTTCACTAAATAAATGTGCACTTCACTGTTGCACTTTCCGATCGCTTTTAAAACGCTTCCCACATATTTAAATTGTTGTACTTGTTTGAGTTTGCTATCTCCAATTTTGGCAATAATTCACGGACTAATCATATGTTTCCATTAGAAGAGTGCCTGTGCTATTCTGCTCTTTCAATCTTGAGTTCCCATTCATAAAATGCAATGTGACGTGGTTCCATTAAGACAGGAACTTAGATTTGCCAATGACTGAATCATCTGAAATGGAGCATTGGAAATCGATTTCTGGTAGGGGGGAAGGTATGAAAGTAGCGTGGGGTGTTATTGAAAATATTACGTAGCGGGATAATTTTATTACTCACAAATCAATATGCGTGTGCATTCGTAGCATATCTAAGGTACCTTCGACAATATGTCGTGTTTGAGGCGGTTGAAGGCTACTTTAGGTATTTGTTATTGCTGTTTAGGTAAAAACCGAGGCCTTCAAAGTTAGTTATTAAAGCAAATAAGCACTCTGTTTCGAGAAGATTGGCATTGCAAGCAGTACAGATGCATGTAAAATCTGTAACACTTAAATATATTTAAAAAAAAAACAAAGAGTTAATCATGCATTTCTGTATTTACTAATAATTATTTGGTCGCTAAGATATTTAATTATTACGGACGTGATTGGTATGTTAAAAACTACAACGATACGTATAATACATTGGAAAAAGTTCGGTTCCGTAAGATACTTATCTTTAGCGGGAACCTTACTAATTAAGCTGTAACTCAGATGTGACACAAGGCTGAAAGCACCCTGAGGATCGAACCCACTATTCAATCGTAATTGGTCTAGGGAGACATGCTTGCTAAACAATATATAAAATCGAAGTGACCGTTACTATTTAGGTTATGAAAGATAACCGATCACAGTCTTGTGAAGCTCGTTTTTTTTTTTTTTTCAAATGGCATGCCGTTTCAGGACTTGGTCGATTTTAGCTCTCCACAACTTTCAATTGTTTGTTGCTTTAACTCTAGTCCGTTTATCACTCCTCTTAATCTTTGTGGACATTTTCTTGTCAGTAGATCACTCGCTGTTTCACTTTGCTTCTTTTGCCTTCAGCAGTGAAGGAAGGTGAGAAGAAGGGACTAACCACTAATTTTTAGAAGACAAAGCATATTTTTACCAGGGAAAAAAGCCCAAGAAGAGCGAACTGCAAAATTGGAGTGGTCAAAATATCTTGAAAATGAACGTATTGCACAGAAATCCTAACACAAATTGGATTAGCGAATGATGCCTTCCCAAAGCTAAACAAAGTACCAAGAAACAGGAAATATCTCCTTAGAAACAGAGAGAAAAAAAGAAACTATAAAACTTATGTAATATCTGTCTTACTATGTGGCAGTGAATGTTGTATAATCGTCTCAAAGACAAAGAGAAAATTGGAGACTACAGTAATATGGTTCTATAGTAGGAGGCTAAGAATAACATGGACTGAATATTTGAGCAATGAGGAAGTTTTAGAGAAAACAAAAATTACATCTATACTTAACATCAGAATGAGACAGTTGAAATTTCTAGGACATATAATGAGGAAAGTGATATTGGAGAGTTTGATACTCACAGGACAGTTTGAAGGTAACAGAGACAGAAGAAAACAAGGCATAATCAACTTAAAGAACTTGAGTAAATGAATGGCGGGAGATGATTTAGGAGAGATAACAAAAAGACAATTTTTAACAGCTACAAAAGACAGGAAATTGTGGAGAACCATGATCAGTAACCAGGGACCAGGCAGATAGAAGGAGAAGCTGTTTATTAGGTTGGTGCAAAAATAATGTCGTTTTCTCACATAGTAACATATGTTAGAAAACGACATTATTTTTGCACTAATAATTTAAAAAATATATATATATTTCTGTAAGTCATGACCTTTGACTCGGCTATTATCCATTATACTGGTTTTCATTTTTTTCCCTATCGTTCTAATTTGTCAATGCTTTTTTTTCTAATCACCAGATTTCGTCTGATATGCCCCACCAATCACTGCTCATTCAATCAATACAAATCTAGTTAAACTCAATGATTCGCAGATTTCAAGTGCAACTTTTTCCAGTGATTTTTATTCTCTTTCTCGAATTTTCTTTCCAGTTTTTTTTTGTGTCTGTTTACTAATTCCAGTACTTTTGTTATTTTATTACACATTTAACTTTGACTTTCTCAATTGCACCTCCAGCAAAGATGCTTCCCGAAACGATGTTGATGATGAGGAGGCTTTACGATTACTGATAATGGCGTCGGCATTAATGGCGCTGGTGAGGTACGTCAGAACGAGGCTGGTGTTGAAAACGGCTTTTGATAAAGGCTATCTGAAATTGGACGATCAATGATTATTATTATTATTACTATTAGTAGTAGTAGTAGTAGTAGTAGTAGTAATAGTAGTAGTAGTAATCCACGAAATATTCAACCAAGTTCTTTTAATCACTTTTCATCTGATGGAATTTCCGTTATTCTGTGTTAACTGAAATTTTCCAATGATATAGTCTTTTTCCAATGATATAGTCGTTTTCCAATGATGTAGTCTAATTCGCAAAATTAAACAGTTGGATTACATTATGAAAGTTCATACAACCTGGGAACTTTATAATCGAATCCTGTATATTATAGAGTCGAGATTGAATTTCACTCGAATCCATTACATTCACTTACGTGCTAATACCCTTGGGAAAGATATTAATTCTCTTCTCCCTCCAGCTATGGATAAATAGCAGGGTACACTGGGTTCTATAGCCTTACATGGCAACTGGTCAAGTAGAAGAATAATTCTGAATTCAAAAGCTACGGAAGGTCGTCTGGGGGACCTTATGGCACGTAGTGCACTAAGTCTCTGTATTTGGCCCTTCAAAATATGTGCTTGGTTCTGCAGAAAACCTTCACCACTATAATCAAATCATATGTGCTGTTGTCTGGGTGTCGGTTCCTAGGAACTGAGCTGCTTGACCCTCATACGTCGAATTCGACGGGAGAGTCCAACACACACACACACACACACACACACACACATATATATATATACATTCTTAGCCAATTTCAAGGGTGATTTGGGTGTTAGATTTTCATGTTTGCCTGTTTAAAGTGTACTTTTGTGGTGTTTAAATAGTAGTGGCCTTAATTCCGAGCCTCTCGTGTTTCGCGTTCCTGCAATCTTTACAGTCAATCCCTTACTCCAACAAAACGGAAAAATGTGAGAATATTAGAAAAACTAAAGAGTTCCACACCTACGAAGTTCAAACCTCTTTTATTCATTTGGGGTCATCAGAATTCTGACTAGTATTTTTTCCATTTTGCACAGTCTGTAGTAACATTTAACTGAAGTACTTGTTCAGCATCTAAAACTTTATTGGAGATTAGATATTGCATATCAATTCAAGTCTCTTTTCTCTGTTTCTATCATTTTTTCTGTCTGTAGATGTCCTAATTCAAAAGGGGAAACTACAGAATTAATAATTATCGCAATTGAATTAAGTTGACTCCACATGAAAGATTATTACCTCTAGAAAAACATTTCGGCCTAGAAAAAGACAATATTAAAACCTATGCCAAATAATTGAGAGAATAGAAAAGTCCAGAGAATATAACATTAGAAAGATTTTAAAGTCCCATGAAAATAAGTGGATACAACGTCTAAAAACAAAATATCCAGCCGGGCTAAACCATAAATTTAACAATATAGCTAGTACAAATATATAACTAAACAAATCAAAACCCACCCACATTTCTCACCCACACAAGACAGACATGCTTATGGAGGTGTTCAGGCCTCACACTTATACACACACACACACACACACACACGAATATACACGCTTACACACATCATACTCACTCTCTAAGAACCAAATAAAACACACACACTTAACAGAGACACATCCCCTTTATATATATATATATATACTGTTAAATTAGGACATGCAATTTAACTTTCATGTTCTAATGTAACAGTTTATGATAAATATTTATTGCCCTACCCTTGAATTGAGCCCTTTTTTAAATTGATATGAACGTTTGAATTTTTAAATCTTTTTAAATTGATATGAACATTTGAATTTTATTCTTTTCGTTCTTTTAATTATATATATATATATATATATATATATATATATATATATATATATAGAGAGAGAGAGAGAGAGAGAGAGAGTAGAGAGAGTGAGATAAAGAAAGAGAAGATGTGTGAAGGGTGTCACCAAAGTTATCTTGGTATTTAAAATTCTATCAATTTCAATTTTTTTTTTCAATCATCCAAAAATTGTTTGAATAAAAACAAAATTGAAAATCTGGAAATAAATTCCAATTTAATTCGGGTAAATATCATCCATTTTTGACTTTTTACAAACTCGCTTTACGATGCCGTTCTTCAAAACTTTGGTTAATAACTTTGGCTGCAGTCCTCCAGTTTCAGCGCAGATGTTATCCATGAGTTACTAAATTTTTCTGTGGTTTATTAATGTCTCCGCGCTTGTTAATGTATCCCCAAAGAAATTAATTAGAAGGCGACAGATCAGGAGAACATAGAAGTCATATAATTCCGGAGTTTCGTGAAATTATCCAGTGTTCAAAAGTTTGGCTAATTCCTAATGAAAATTTTGCGATTTTCTTTTTTGTTCAGTTATGAATTATTTGTAACGATAATTTCATTATTATAATTCATATAATGACACCCTTTAATGACATAGGTGGCTTTTGGAAAAACTTGTTCATTTTGTATTGCTTTCGTTTATTTTACGGCATATCAACCTCAAAGGTTTTTAGGTACATTATTTACACTATTACCCTCGTCTTTGTCGCCATATTTATTACATTTCTGGCCTTCTTCAGGTGGTTGGAATGTCGAACTGAACCCTTTATTTCGCTCACTGGGGTAGACTGTTCTAGTTCCACGTTTTAATGGATGTCAGTTATCTCCTGTTAATTTCCCTTTCAAAATTCTCCACTACCTTAACCGGGTATTGAACTCACACTCTGAGTCCTGTCACTGGATCTAACCAGCGTCTTTATCCACTGTGCCATGTGTCCTCAGAATTATAGACAGATACTGAAGATTTTTAGGATAGGTTCGTGTGAATTAATATTCTTTTTTAAAAAAAAATATTGCTGTTTTTTTTTTCTCAAATTTATTGCAGGTAATATTTATTTTATCTTTTTCGTCTCCTTCCGTTTTTTCCCAAAAAATGTAATATTTATTATTCAAAAATTTATTGCTAGTGATTTTTTAAAATACATTGCGATTGTACTTTCTTGATTTCGATATTTTCAATTTGTAATTCGGATACTAGATTCTACATTTTACTGACAACCATGCATTCTGTCTTCTTACGATGGGTTTTTAGTTATTTATTCTTGCTTTTCTTTACTACAATTAATTTTTAAATTAAATACATACTCATAAATACATATATTAATTACAAAACTATATATCTCTGCTATCAGTTTATATATAAGCAATTATAAAGGAAAAATATATTACCGGCCTTTTTAAGAACATCGTCGTTAGGCTTCGTTTATTTTGCTTTACGATATATCAACACCTAAAAGGGTTATTTAATTCTGGCACGATTTTAGGATAGGTTCGTATGAATAAAATATGTATTCTTTATAAGAAATAGGTTTGTACATCAGGCTTACTTGATGTATTTTTGTAAAGAGGGTTTGAGTCGACAGTCAGATCTATTGCTCATAATGTTTTTTTTCAAAAATTTATTCCTGGTAATATTTTTTTTTCAGAAATTTATTGCAGGTTACAAATTATGATAAAAAAATTCATTTTCACACCTTCATAGTTTTTTAACCCCTGTTTCGGAGTTACTTATTGCTGGGACCCTACCACCCCGGATCAAGTTGGACCTGGGAACCACAACAATTAAGAGGTTGTTCTACGCCTCCCCAAAACCTCCAGATCAGTGGCCTTATTGCCGTGTGTACTTTACGAATTTTGTCAAATAAACTTAAACAACAGACAGCTTTAAGGGTTCACCGATTATATTTTATTTCCCTAGGAAAGGGATATTTACCTGGTTCCTGTGATCACATTTCGCTCTGTTTTTACATTGAGCTCTCTGCATTAAACCTCCTTAGGATTATCCGTACGGATTACCAAACATTTAATTACCTACAGCTCCTTTGTTTCTGAGTTATTAAGTTTAAAGAAAGTTTACGTTAGATGGCAAATGTATTGCGATGTAGGCTATGATCTGTTTGTATTCCGTGTACATTTGTGGCTAGTCTGTCTTCAACGTTTAACGAGTGTAGCAGTGAGTTATCTGAAAAGTGTTCCGTTTGACAATGACAAGATATTCATATCGTGAGCAAGCAGATATGATTTTTACATACGGCCGACCGAATGGTTATGGACGCGAGGCTGCACAGCTATATCAGATTGCGTTTTCAGGCCGAAGGCAGCCAATTCATCCAAATTTTACTTGTGTTTATCTCCGCGTTTCTGAGACAGGATCCATGGATCGAGCAAGACCGAGATTCGCTCGTACGCCTGGCCACGAAGAACACATTCTACAGGCCGTCGAGAGGGATCCAGGTGTCAGGACACGTCAAGTGGCCCTAGAATATCTGACATCATATAGTACCTGATATAGGGTACTTCAAATGCAGTTTCTGTATACGTATCATTTGCAACGTGTGCTGGGTCTTTTGCCATCTGATCACAGGCCACGTGAGAACATTTGTCGATGATTTATTGCACAAAATGCCGATCCTTTTTTCAGCAGTCTTGTTTAGAGATGAGGTAATAATTCGGAATAGATAAAATAAAAAAAATTACACAACCAACATTTGTGGGCAGATCAGAATCCACATGGTACAATACAGACTAGGCGCCAGCATATGGTTACGATTAATGTGTTGACTGGAATTGTAGGTGAGTGTCTGATAGGTCCATATGTTCTCCCAGCACGTCTTATAGGAGCTGTCTACAAGGACTTTATTTCGAACACACTTCCAGACCTGCTAGATGATGTACCATTATGCGCTGGATGGCCTCTACCATGTAAGATGCATAAGTAGGAGAGGACAGGTCCATGGCCGACTTGAATCAATGTTCTTACGGCTTCAATACTTTCAATTTTAATTTCTGAGGCCTCCTAAAAGAATTAGTTTATACAGAAGACATTAATAATACAGAGCCGCTTCATGCACTGGGTGGGGTTTTGCAAAACCGTTCGACACTGTGTGAGAGTATTTTAAAGGGTTTGTCAATCAATGATCCAACGGGTGCATTCATCTGTAGAATCAAGCGGGAGGGGACTTTGAGTATTTGTTGAGTTGGTGTACTGAGGTACAACGATGTCTTTTTGTATATATATATATATATATATATATATATATATATATATATATATATAACCTTAAGGTATGCTATATTTATGGGGTAAAGTGCTCAATATCAGACACAGAGCGTGTGTAAATATAAAAGTGAAAATGCTAGACGCAATCGTGGCCTGACGATTGCGTTTGTAGTTTCTAAGTGTTGACTTCAATGTTCACTTTCATATATATATATATATATATATATATATATATATATATATATATATATATGTATGTGTGTGTGTGTGTGTGTGTGTGTAAGCAAATATATGGATATAGATCCGACAGTATGAAGAAAAATATACGGAAAAAACAAACAAAAATCCTAATATGCAATTATGCTGTTTTAATGTTAATATAATGTCAACGTCGGACGTTTCGGTCTAATAAACCATCTTCAGGACATATTCATAAAACATAATTAACATTAGACCATATTCAATTCAACATGAAAAAGACGATGGACATAAGAGCAAGACCAAAGCAAACAGATAACTGAACTGAATATGTCCGACGTTGACATTATATTAACATTAAAACAGCATAATTGCATATTAGAATTTTTGTTTGTTTTTTCCGTATATTTTTCTTCATATATATATATTTTTTTCTTCATATATATATATATATATATATATATATATATACACACACACACATATATATATGTGTGTGTGTGAGTGTGTCTGTACAAGCGTACTGTTCGCTTTTGCCCTTCCGAAGGCACAGCCTTTACAGAATAAAGTAAAATTTAAAGAAAAATCTAAGGGCACATTATCAAAATTCTCCTTCCACAAGCGCACACACACGCACCTGTCCACGCACACACAGAGGCATAAGCCTCTCTAAGCCTAAATGTTTATATGAGAGGTACAGAAAACCTCCCGGTCCGACCCAACAAAATTTAAGAATTTTGAGTCGGATGACTTCTTCGTCGAAGTGAGAACGTTTAAGCACGTTTTCGATTATAATTTATGGATTATTAATGCAATGGTTAGCCATAAATACAACATTTTTTTTGGTGTCGGGGGGGAATGATGGGGACTCTGCATGATGTATCGCGTAAACCGGTTACGTAGCAGTGTCCGTGCTCTCTGCATGTAATATGAGAAATGCTTATGAGTAACAGAAAAAAGAAGGCTACTTTTCTCTATCAGCCACATGACTCTGTCAAGACATCTGGTTAGGATACAGAGCTGTCGGGAGTGGCGGATACATATTTACCGCACTAGAATTATTTTAAAATAAACAACGTCTGTTAAAAATCGGACTTGGTCCGTCAATTCTTTCCTCTGCATGTCTGAACGTTAAATGACTTCACACGGGAAAAGAAAAAAAAAAAGCGGAAGTAAGGCTTGTTTGCATAAAGGACAACTACTTCATTTGCTTTGCTGTCTATCTTGTTTGTGGTTGCGTGTATCTGTGTGTTTGTGTGTCAGTTAGTGAGTGAGTGAGTGAGTGAGTGTGTGTGAGCGAGCAAGATAGAAAGAAACAGTTATAGACGTATAAAAATATATTAGAAAGAGGAAAAAGAAAGACTTGTACTCAAATTAAATTCAATTAAGTATGAAAGAATACCGGTTTTCATCTTTTATGTGCTGTCTACCTTCAGCACGTAAACGATCATGATCCTCCACATTTTCCTGTCCATTGTAATTCTTATCCCAAACCCGGTTCTACCATCTATTTGTCTGGCACAACAAAAGATGTTACACGTTGCTTTCCCCTCTCCCTCTTTCCCTCAATCTGCCCTGTGAGTATCAAATTTTCCAAGTTGTCTTTCCTCAATACGTGCCCCAGGAAATTCAACTGCGTCTTCTTCATGTTAAGTCTGAGTTTCATTTTGTTTCCATTCTCGCCAAAACCTCTTTGCTGCTCAGATTCAATCCATGGTATCCTCAGTATGTTTCTGTAGAATCACATTTCTGTTGTTTCAAGTCTCTTCTTCATCTTTGAGGAGATTGCCCAGCGCCCACTGCCACACAGGAGGACACGTAACAGTTCAGTACTGATTTGTTTGTTTTTAATAATTTTCTTCTGTCTCTTACTGCTTGTTATATTTGGTTTCAGCGGGAATCAAATTTGGGAGTTTGGGTTGAGAGGCTGGTGTTAAAAAATGACTGAAGTGTAAATAATGAGAGAAGGAGAAGGAGTGATAGAGAGAAAGAGAGAGAGAGAGAGAGAGAGAGAGAAATTTCTCCATCTGTTCCTTCGTTTGACCTAATATAAAATGTTAATATATCGCCCCCGTAAGTAGACATGTTCAGTCTAAAAATATAGAAACAGACGAATAAAAACATGGAAGCGTATCCTACCAACAAACAGAAGCATACACTTTTATGCTTTTCTTTGGAATCGTTTCTCATCTCTCTGTCATTTAATATATATATATATATATATATATATATATATATATATATATATATATATGTATATATATACACGTTTCATTAAATAATATAGACAAGTGTTGTCTATTTATTTTATGTAAATTTTTTTCGTAACATCTGATAAGTTTAATAACATTATCGTTGAACGAATAAAGAAATTCAAAATATTGATTCATATTTTTTTAATACAATCTAAGCTTTCGGCTTACTTAAGCCATTATCTAATATAATATAAAAATATAATATAAAAGGCTCAAACACTAATATTCCATGGTTATAATTTATTATATCGGAATTGTAATCATGATCCAATTCATCAGACCTACAAATTAAAAAAGAAATCGGAAAATATAATATAAAATACACACACACACACACACACACACACACACACACACACATATATATATATATATATATATATATATATATATATATAAAATAAGGTAATTTTTTGTTTCGCACACGGGTAAACTATAATTAAAAAAAAAGTATTTAAAAATATTTATAGTAATTTTACCGGTTTTACAACTTTCAAAAGTAAATTTGAAATGGATGGTTGTGTGGCTATGTCATGATATGTCTCGCATCAGTTTTCTATATGTAGTTATATATATATATATATATATATATATATATATATATATATATATATATATATATATATGTAAGCAAATATATGGATATAGATCCGACAGTATGAAGAAAAATATACGGAAAAATCAAACAAAAATCCTTATATGCAATTATGCTGTTTTAATGTTAATATAATGTCAACGTCGGACGTTTCGGTCTAATAAACCATCTTCAGGACATATTCATAAAATATAATTAACATTATCATTTGTCATGTTGAATTGATAATGTTAATTATATTTTAGGAATATTTCCTGAAGATGGTTTATTAGACCGAAACGTCCGACGTTGACATTATATTAACATTAAAACAGCATAATTGCATATTAGGATTTTTGTTTGTTTTTTCCGTATATTTTTCTTCATATATATATATATATATATATATATATATATATTATTTACATTATTCGGTTGATTGTCTTCATCTTAGTTGCCATATTGATTCCAACGTTTCTGTTGTTGTACCTTCTTCAGGCGGCTAAAAGGTCGAACTGAAACTTTTATTTCGCCCACTGGGGTAGACTCTTCTAGTTCCACGTGCCATGTTTAATCGATGTCAGTTATCAGTTACCTCCTGTTATTTCCTCTTTATAAGTTCTCCACTACCTTAACCGGGTATTGAACTGACACTCTTTTGGGGCCTGTCACTCGATCTAACCAACATCATCATCCAATGTGCCATGTGTCCTGAAGAAGGCCGGAACATACAACGGCCGAAACGTTGTAATAAATATGGCGACAAAGATGAGGACAATAGTAAATAGTGAACATAATACCTTATATATATATATATATATATATATATATATATATATATATATATATATATATATATATTATAAATTAATTGATTTAAAATATGTTTTTTTCGATACACAGTTCTAGCCATGTTTCAAAAATCGAAGCTAAAAGCTTCGAATTTAATTCTGTAATTAAATTAAAGACATTAATTGCATTTCATCCTCAAGCGAATTTTGGAGTAACTTATTTTTAAAATTACTGGGTTTTAAAAGCACTGCAACAATTCATAATTCCCGCATGGATACAGAGAAATCCATTCATCCAGACAAGGGGTGCTTGCGTGTTCATTATCGCTGTATTTTGTCGTATCAGTTATTAGTAACGTTTTGGTAGGGGTAGGGATGTATTTTTCAAGGAATTCTGACATCCGTTAAATGCATGTCGTCTGGAATTTTTATTTAATTTATTGTTAACGGCAAATATTCTTACGGCATTTCTTCTATTTGTATACTTAAAGATTTTTGTGGGGTGTTTAGGTCAGAATACGTTTTATTTAACTACGATTTTAAAAATATTTTCACTTTTAATTTTTAATATACTATATTTCTTTTTAAAACAAGTAAATGTATTAGAATTACAGTAAGTAAAATTATGTTCCCATCAAGTATAAGTATGTATATTACCAGGTCACAATTTTTTTTAAATTTTATATTTAAATATTATTTAAGTAAAATTTATGAAAATGACGGCAAAAATACCTAATTCCTTTCTCTGATTTAGTAAACTTTTATTTTTTATAAACTTACTAATATATAGTTTCTCATGCATGTACAAAAGGCATGTGGTGTGACTAAATTACAATAACTTGTATTGCAAAAACAAAGTAAAATATGTCTAAGAAAATTGATAATATTGTTACCTCATTATTAATTATTATGAACTGCTTCTAAAACGAAACCAACGGATTCATAATACGCTGGTGAAAAAAATTGAGCGATAAAAAAATTAATAATGATAATGAAACTAATAATATTTATTGTATATTAGTAGGCCTTTTGTCCAAATGGAAGAATGCATGAGAAATTTTTTTTTAAATCGGAATTTTCAGACACCCATTTGTCCTTTATACACGAGACAAGACATAAAAAATGAAAAAAGGCGTGTCCAAAAAATAATTTTAAAATACATGCTTCCATTTAGTCAAAAAGTCTGCTAATATATAATAAATATTAGTTTTATTATCAAAATTATTATTATTATTATAGATTATTAGCTCTCAAATTGTTCAATGCTCTATTATATCTGTATATTATAAGAAGCATACGTAGACAATATTTCTTTAATCTCTCTCTCTCTCTCTCTCTCTCTATATATATATATATATATATATATATATATATATATGAATGGATTTTTACCCGGCAGTATTTATTTGTTAATAAAAAACGCTGCTCTTAGTGGATGCACGTATCTGAGGTGATATTAAGGGATTCCAACTGAAAATGCAACCCAATAAATATAACGTAAATTATATGTAATATATATATATATATATATATATATATATATATATATATATATATATATATATATGTGTGTGTGTGTGTGTGTGTGTGTATATATATATATATATATATATATATATATATATATATATATATAATGTGTGTGTGAGTAATTTTATCTATCAATCAGGAAAATGTCCGTAATCTAAAAATTCACTTATGATAACTAAATTTAGTTTTAAGAAGTTTTGCACTTTTTAATTCCTAGAAAATATACGACTGATATTCAAAATCGAAAATGAAATTGACTTCTGCACAAGAAAATATTATCAGCTTCTTCTATTTTATGTTTGTGGGAGCCAATTTAATTTGGCGTTAAAAGCATGCATACCGCAATACACGCTCGAATACGTACGTCCATGCATGTGTGCAGCAATAATCATTTATTTAATAAAGTGCATATGGACTGACTTGATGTAAATCTATTAACTGATTTACGTAGTGATTTTACGCTTTGCACCAATTTGGAATGAACCTGGCTATTTTTTCATAATTTTTTTTTTATTCAGTAAGAAAATATAAAACTAATCATTTTTAAATTCATGTATTTCCAGTTACATGCAAACACCATATTAAAATGTGTTTTTTTTTCCTTTAAACTCAATCCAAATCTATCATAGCGTAAGACTTGAAGTTCCAACTTATATTCCGTTATTTGTCAGAAACAATTTACCTCTCTTGGAATTTCTCAAGACAGATGGACACCTAATAGATCTGAGCTTGACGAGCGGTGTATCTGCTAAAATTGAAGTCGGATAGATAAGTCTTTTAAACATGTTTTTTATTATCTATTAAGTGTTATTGCTCTATTTTGTGTGTTTTACTATTTGGCACTTTGTTTAGAAAACTCTGGTCGTCGTGAAACGCTTTAAACTGCAATAATTTACTGGACTACGTGTTTTGTTAGTAGACGTTAAACCTCATGCATTAGTAACCTAATCATCATCAGCAGCATCTCAACCTCTTGTCAGTTTTTGGTCATGTGTAAAATGAAAAATGAATAGGGGCAGCGTGCTGTGAATCTGAAAAAGCTAGCTCTCCTTCAATGCGGGTCGATATCGGAATAGGACGCTAAAATTAGCTCTCTGTGCAGTGGTCGCACATGGTTTAGACCCATACACCTGTAGAGTCTAATGCACCAGCGGAGTCAATTCAACTTTTAGTTCCTTCTTTAAGAAGATTTACTTGAAATTTTCTCTACACGAAACAAAGTTCCAGATAGAATAAATATTTATATCTCGTTTTATTTCACTTTTTTGTTTTGTCTATTAACTTAAGCAACGCAACACTTTATTTTTTGTTTAACACCCGTCACCTTTTTAACTACAAACGGTGACCGCTAATCTATTCAGAACAACCCCCAAAACACGCATATTTTACATAAATAAAGCTCTTCGTAAGGTTTGCGCTATTATTATTATTATTACTATTATTTTTATTTTCTTTGATTTCTCTTGTACACTTATTTTCATCCGGATCCCAACCAGTAACCTAAGGTCAGAAATGGCCTCATGACATTTTCACTGATCATTTTTGAAAGCGAGGGTTTCAACCACAACAGGGTTTATTGATGTCTTCATGAGCCACATTTTTTAAATTCCCACTTCAAGACCCTTACGCTTTGATAATTTTTGTTATTATTATTATTATTTATTATTATTATTATCATCATCATCATAGATGGGCAGCTATCCCATGATAACTTTTTTGTTTAACTGAAATGAAACCAATCGTCGGTTTTTCTCTGAGAATCTCGCGGTATATAATTCGGCTGTAAGACTTAAAAGTGAAACTGAAAGCAAAAGTAAGGGCTTTCACTTTGAAAACATTTATTCCATAAAACTTCAGAATCCACTCACCAATGATGCTAAATCTCACACAAGGTTGCAATTAAAAGTGAGGTGCCTTAAACATTGAGGATTTAAACTGACCCTACTCATTTAAGTGCAAAAGGGAAAGGTGCAGCCTTTGGGAACGGTTTCCTCGACTGAATATTGGTTAATCTTTGCTTCAGGTAACATGTAAAAAGATGTAGATACGACAGACTAGATACTCTGACGACTTGGTTTAATGCATAAATTCACCACACACACAAATATACTTAAAATATATGAAAATATATAATATCTATGTATATATATATATATATATTTAGATTAACATTTTTCTAATATATATTTCCATATTTACACACAAGCACAGATATATATACACACACATACGTATATAAAACATTCAGTTTTTCATAATATATATGCGTTGCACCTAAGCATTAAAGATTGTCATCTACCTGTGTTTTATAAAGGTTTCAATACTTCCCGTTACATATAACCATATGTGTGCCTACGTCTGTGTGTGCGTGTCAGCGTAGATCCAACTATATATATATATATATATATATATATATATATATATATATATATAATATAATATAAAAGGCTCAAACACTAATATTTCATGGTTATAATTTATTACATTGTAATCGTAATCACGATACAATATATATATATATATATATATATATATAAGTGAACATAGAAGTCAACACTTAGAGGCGACAGTCTGTTTCATGCTATATGCAATCGTCAGGCCACATGTGGCCTGATGATTGCATATAGCATGAAACAGACTGTCACCTCTAAGTGTTGACTTCTATGTTCACTTTTATATTTACACACGCTCTATCTCTGATATTGAGCACTTTATTCCATAAATATAGCACACCATAAGACTATATTTCTTTATATATATATATATATATATATATATATATATATATATATATACCACTACTATTATATTATATTATTTATATATATATATATATATATGTATATATATATATATATATATATATATATATATATTAATTCAGACGTTAATATAGTGGATATTTCTTATTTGAACTATTCACTATAATAAGCTCTGAAGTAATAGAAAATGTGGGATTACAATTAAACCCGTTAATTCTATATATATTAGGTTGGTGCAAAATAATATCGTTTTTTGACGTTAAAAAATACGTCAAAAAACGATAATATTTTCGCACCAACCTTATATATATATATATATATATATATATATATATATATATATATATATATATATAATATATATATATATGTGTGTGTGTGTGTGTGTGTGTGTATCACTTAAATTTTATTGGACACCTATATCTGAGTAGACGTTTTGTTTATTTGTTAACAGCTTCATGGTAACCGTTCCAGGAAGTACCTGACTCCAACTTCCATACTTTGTCTTTACATCTGTCAGATCAGACCAAAAATGGTGTACTGCTGCAATATCGGGGATGAAGTTACCCAATCCTCACTTCCCAACCTCGACAAAGATCAAAAGCGCGTTTACCAGGCCTTGGAGGTGGCGAATTATTTTCCACCTTACAAGACATCTCCCATTGACGGGTCCTCAGAAGCCTCTCGCTAATCCATCGCTATTTCCATGGAAAATGTACAGACCAGCTACATTCATTAGTACAACCAGTTCATGCTAAAACCGGCCATGCCACATATAGATGACCGAATTCTTATCCCCTTCGTATTCAAATGTTTACAAGAAAGTTCTCTTTGTAGAATTTCATACCAAGAACCGCTACTTTCTGGAACAGACTCCCGACAGGATACTTCGCCGAACACTAAAATATTCACTTTCAGTCAAATATCGTACTAATTCTCTTAATCTGCACTTATTAAACCATTCTCTTTTTTACATTTATACAACAACCCTTTTATGAACTATCTACATTGAGTGGCTCTTGGGATTTATATTGGGAGAATATTTTATTTAAAAATACACAATATACTGGTTTGAACATAATGTGAAATGGTAGCCGAATTTCAGAGAATATATGGCAGTCATCCTCGGTATACTCTCAGTTTTAAAGGCCAACGTCTCATTTCGGAATATTTGTTCTCCACTTGGCTGGATAACTAATCACTTTTGTAGGCGCATTTGTTTTTCTTCAACCCACACAAGATCAACCTGTGACTTATGCTGACCAGATAATACCACAGCTTCAGGGAGAGAATGCATAATCTGGCGTAATCATCTACTTTGAAAAAGTACAATGATTTGTGACGTTTGTTTGTATAACCGTCGATGACTTCCAAGCAGTTTCGTCTACGCATCTTCCCTCATAGGGTGAGCCAACCACTGGTATAGCATAATCTGGCATGATGTCCAGTTTGAACATGGTTTAAATCCTCGGTAACGGTGACTTTTGCCTAAATGCTAGTAGAACCATCATCGGATTCCACATAGTTTCGTCTACGCAATGTCACAGATAAGGTTAGGGTCAACCACTAGCATAAACTGGCGTGACGCCCAGTCTGAACAAGGCTTAAATCCTCAGTCACGATGACTGGAAACTTCGTGACAGTACAACCAGCGATGCTTTTTAAACAATTCTTCAACGGAAGTTCACTCATTAGACTTGGGTCAACCCTTGATATAGCATAATCTGGTGGGGTTCCTAGTTTGAACAAGACTCAAATCCTTGTTAACGACTATGATAACATAAGGCCATAATCGTTTATGGAATGATGATTAAAGTTCATCTTAAAATTTCTGATAACGCTACGAAGGCCGAAGAATGCATCGGCCGATTTTCTAACATAGTTGAGGAAGGTGAAATAAATCGTTTTCTTTGTTTTTTTCCCTTCCAAACCACCTCTTCCCAACATCTGTCCTACATTCATTATTTTCATCTTTAAGCCTTATTGAATCTCAAATGAATTAGCGCCAACCATGAAAATATTCTCCCAAGCAACGATGCCTGTCTGCTAAAGCTCATTGGTTCAGAACCTTTTCGACGATTTTAATTAAAAGCAATAAAAGCATTTCTATGTTGATGTTTCACTGATTATTTTTGGTGATTTTTAAGGACTCATTAATTGAATTAAGAGCTTTCATTACTTTTATTCAGCCATGCATTTTCTCGCCTCCCCATAAAACCGTTTCTTTCTTCATTGGCTGAATGTTTCACACAGAATTCATTTGTCTTTGAAAAGCCTCTCACTGATTGTGAGACTTGCTCTTTAGTTCTGTATGAGTTAACGGGCCATTGGACTTTAACATAGAGACCTTTCTTAGAACTTTTTTTCATAATTTCTGGAGAACTCAAGACTTGGTTCAATGTTCATTTTATACTACATATTTTTTAAATAACAGTGTAGAGTTAAAAAATATTGCCCTGTTGAGAAGAACAAGAAATGTTTATCGACTAAAAATGCTAATTGTCAATTTATGAAATAATTTGACTAACGGTAATTTCTGGTATAGGTTGATTTACCTAATCTATGTTGACACTCTGAAATCTGTTGTTGAACATAAGTGGAAATTTATCACTTTTCCCTGCTTGTGGATGGGTACCTTATAAAGTCATCTCAATCAGACAAGTAGATATTTATCCGATCTTTTCCTGTTTAGGAATGGGTTTCCACTTCCTTATAAAGTCATCTCATCCTAACTATTAAAGCTTTATCCCTTCTTTTCTGGCTTAGGACTGGGTTTCCGATTCCTTATGAAGTCATCTTATTCTGACAATTAGCGGTTTACCCTCTTTTTTTCGTGTTTAGGAGTGGGTTTCCGTTTTCTTATGAAGTTTCTTATTCTGACGATTAGAGGTTTATCTCTTTTTTCCTGTTTAGGTGTTGGTTTCCGTTGCCTTATGAAGTAGCCTCAATTTCGTTTACTCTCAATCAACAAGTCAATAATGCCACTAAGACGAAAGGCCCTTGTATCTTGTTGGCATTATTCTTTATTTGGGTGAATTGATTTAAATAATAATAGTTTAATTTGTTTTTTCCTCTGCCTCTTCCTCAGTATCACACTGTTTTGTCTGTTAGCCTTGTCTTGTCTACATTCGAAGAGGTGTTAAATAAGACACTTTTTAAATAGACTGGTCCAATTGTAAAAAAATAAAGAAAATATTTTTGAAAATATAATCTTTTTTATATTAGAATTCTTTG
>OZ010580.1:6531102-6586102 GCA_963932145.1 Acanthosepion lycidas
ATTGAAAATCGAATGAGTTCATAAAAGAAACAACCCGTTTTATTACATTTAACATTACCTGAGATATTTGATAACGTGTCTGTTTTTGACCCACAATCAAAGACCAGGATTTTGTAAACAAATTTGTGTTGTCGGCCTCAACCCACTTGAATTACACCAATTCCGAGTAAACCCTTTTTTGTTTAAAATCCCGTGGCAAGCTAGATGAAGATTAGTAAATAAATAAATATATATATTTGTTATATGAAAGATGAGATCATTTAATTGTGGTATCAGATTAGAGGCAACCTGAAGCCGTTATATGATCTCCGGCTTTCGCAGAAAACGGGCAATAAATTATCTCAAATAATAGCAATAATAAATAACGTATTTATTCGTGCCTTTAGACACCATTTCTTAAATATAAGTTCATTTCAAAAGAATATTTACTATTCCAAGAAGTATTTCGACAACTGATATTTTGTACTGCTTATGTTGTTCCAATAGTCTTTCATCTGATCAGTTGTACGATCATATGCATGTATAATATTATACAGACATTAAAGTTTTTTATTCTTAAAACAGTATATTTAGACAGCAATGTTTCGGTTAAACACTTTTAAATCTAAAGTCTATGAGCATTTTGGTGAGATTTTTAATGTTCGATGTCTCAGAGAAACTTGATGAATTGTTTTACGCTCCGATGAATTTGCACTATCTTTAGTCCTTCTCGAAAAAAAAAAAATAGAAAGATGAGAGTTGTTTAAAAATATAGTTTATATTGTTAATGAAGATTGAAATGAATGAGGATTTATATGCTTGCCCAGTAGAATAGATTTTAATCTCACGTGGCTAAAATGACGTAAAGATATTTTAGCACGTGTGAGATTAGGTTAATGAAACTTTTATTGGACGGGATTTGCCGTATTTTGATGGAAAGGCTTGCCTTAATGTTTTTTTGTTTTTTTATTTGGCTGTTGTATTGGAGGAGTACTGACGGTGACTTTGATTTGTTTCATATGTTCTGATTTTACTAATCTTTACTTCAAAGCTTATACTATATACCCAGAACTGCTACTGTGGGAGAAACGCCCGAGAGAAGTCTTCCCTGAACAATTTTTGTCTGTGTGATATTCATACCTGTGATTATTAATGATTTTTTCTAAGGTTTTGCACATTAAGTATTGTCCCACTCTATCGTCACGATTTTTATATTCATTTGGCTCAAGTTTATTATTATTATCATTGTTAATAATAGTCTTCTTCTTCTTCTTCTTCTTCTTCTTCTTCTTCTTCTTCTTCTTATTATTATTATTATTATTATTATTATTATTATTATTATTAATATTAACGTATTATTATTATTATTATTACCGTTGTTGTTGTTGTTAAGTGAGAGAGCGGAAAAGCTAAAAAATGAACGTTGGGGTATAAATATGTACCCATAAATGTTGCTGTGTGGAACAAACTCCCGATAGAATGTTTTTCCTTAACAACTACAGCCTTTATCTCTTGAAGTCCAGGGTCAAACGATATGTATCCTACTTCGCCTCATAATAACCTCTTAATTCCCCGTTCACTCTGCCTTACAACAATCACACTCAGTAACTGCTCTACCTTGAGTGGCACTTAGACCTTGTCTTGAGTGAACTAACCGTAAAGAAAAAAATCGTTTTTGTTGTTGTTGCATTGATTATAAAGCTAGTAATCGATAATTGATCATATCAGCATTTGTTGATTAATTTTTCATTAGCTTATTTTCCATTCTCACTCATCCTTGTTTATTACATCACAAAACTTTCATCTTCACTGAAATATACTCCTTAAATTCAGAATGAATTTAAACAATATTCTGGTTTGTTTTGTTATGTTTTACGGCATACAAACCTCAATGGGTTATTTAATGCCGACAAGATTTTTATTGCTGGTAATATAATTTTTTCAAAAATTATAGCTGGTAATTTTTTTTTAATGCTGGTAATATTTTTTTGCAAAAACGTATTGATTGTAATTTTTTGCAAAAAAAAAACTATTTTTATTCTTTCATAGTGTTTTGGCCACTTTTGTGGGGTTAACTATTTGTCCATAGCTGGGATCCTGGCAGGTGCTACCACCCCGAGTCAGGGTGGACCTCGGAACCCCTGCAATTAAGAGGTGGTTCCACGGTCCTCAAAACCTCCTGATCAGAGGCCTTGCTGTTGGGTGTAGTTTATCGTCTTACCCTGGACGCGGATGTAGTTTATCGTCATACCAAGGATGGACAATATTCTGATAATTTTTCATTATCGTATATGCACATGTATAAGCATTCATAATAACTTTATGTATAGTGCGACCCCTGAATTTGTGAAATCCCCCATTTGTTCATATAACTCGTGTATAATGTGACCCCATTATCTACATTATTCGGAATATTGTCCTCATTTTGTCTCCATATTTATTACAACGTTTCGGCCTTTCAGTATCTGTCTGTATTTCTGAGATGAGGTATTATGTACAATATTTACATTATTCGGACTATTGTCCTCATCTTTGTCGCCATATTTATTACAACGTTTCGGCCGTTGTACGCTCCAGCCTTCTTCAGGTGGTTGGAATGTTGAACTGAACCCTTTATTTTGCTCACTGGGGTAGACTGTTCTAGTTCCACGTGCCATCTTTATTTCGCGCACTGGGTTAGATTGTTCTAGTTTGCGACAAAGATGAGGACAATAGTCCGAATAATGTAAATAATGTACATAATACCTCATCTTGATTCGTATAATATCCTACAATTTCTTAAAGAAATCAATCTGTATTGCAAAATATAACTTCAGCAAAACTATATCGTCAAACACATAACACCGCCTCTAGTAATTATGTCCACATAAACATGTATATGTACAAAAGCTGAGTATTATCTACCATGTATTCAATTGTGAAAGCAGAATAAAATATATCCTATTTTTATTAAAAAGCACCAAAGAAAATTCAATTTCTACATTGAATGACAAATCAACCAATCAATCAAACAGTTAGAGTAGAGGGCGTTCTCGAAAATCTGCTTACATGCCTGGAAATAAAATATTTCCATATTTATTTTTTTAAACGAGTTCACCTCATGTAAGGCAGTAAAGCTACTGAAACACAAGGGGTGACTGGGTGTGGAAGAGATAAAAATTTACATTTTTGGCAGATTTAAGTTTGCTGGAAAGCATAGAGCGACAAGCAAGAAATACGAGAAAATAAACTATTAGCATAGAATTTACGGTTAAACTAGCCAAGTCAGTTGTAATTTGGTGAAACCTCGTCGATAGTCTAGTACTGCGCTTAAAATCCGAATCTAGTCACCATAGCCAAGAGCTCACCCGAACAATTACCATGAATGTATTTATAAAAAAGGCAAAGGTAGGTAACCTTATAGCGGCGGGAAAGTGAGTGAACCTGAGAAGCCGGACTAGGACCGATAATATTGCTGATTCTTCTTTGATTTTATCAAGGATTTCTAGATAAATATAAGGAGCACTGGATCATATTTGGCAGCAATATTCTTAGCGTAGAAGTAAGCTAGACTTATAAATATGTAAGATAGATTCTGGAGAGAAAAATTGCAGCTGATCTAGCAATGGATCCAATACCATCTACTTCATGAAAGCTGAGAACATTAGCCAAAAAAAGACCGACTAACACTGTACTTTAAAAGCATGAGGTTGACTGCGGAGGACACATAGATGCGCAATTGAGATGGTTGGAAATGATGGTGATTCATTGAAATTAAAAAGAAAAAAAAGTAGGCGTAATGTTAAAGGATATCTAAGTAACAACTGAGAAGGCGTGCAATTGGATCTGGCTGAAAAGCAATGGTGCAAGTCGGTTTAGTAAAATGATCAGCGAACAAATACATAGAAGTCGGCAGACAGTTAAGAAATCGGTAAGAGGCGCCGGTGCACAGTGAGATTATTTTAGAGGCTGGCTCCGAAAAGGAACTCAATTCTATCTTGATGACTCTGAGAAACTTCTGGTATTCTATACACGGAGAATTTTATTGCCAGCGTTTTCGGTCGAGATTTGTTCTTATATTGCTGCAAAATAGGATCTACAGAAATAAATAAATAAAACTTGAAAAAAAAAACTTTCTTTGAAACCGAGAATAGCATTGATGATTTGCCTACACTTAATTATAAAAAAATATGCTTTGAATTAGGTACAGCCAAATAATATAGTAGATATTTACCTGAAAGACTGTAGATAAATCCAACAATTTATTGAAAAAATTTTGGACAAAGTAACTATAAACCAAATCATTTTTTTTTGCTATCCTGTGCCAGCCTCAATGTTGGAGAAACCATTACCTGGCACCATCACCAGAGAGACACATTGCAAGAGCTACTCTGTTTCGCGAGGCTCGTCCCTTAATCGAGACGCCATCCTGCCAACACTCCGAAGGAACGCCATGGAACGAGGGCCGATAATCCCAGATGTTTTCACTGCCACATGATTAAAAAAACAAAAAAAAAAAAAAAAAGGAAATGTCTATCTGCAAGAGAAGAATATTAAATTTTTTTTTTATCTCTGCGTCTCGGACGACAGACCCCGGCTTAACCGCGTACCTGATCAAATTACCGGTCGAAAATGTATCAGCACAGGTCGCATCCCAAATCAACGACTTCCCCATGTTAAAAGGGAAAATGGTAATGTCATCTGGCCGTTTTCAATCACCACGGAAGATGGTGATGGAAAGCGGCCGGATGGCATTTAAAGCATAAACATATGATTTAGATAAATTCATATTTTTATGCTTGGAAGGAAAAATGCCTCTTTGATGCTTATGTGATGTTAGACGCCTTCGTCGTTGTAACTTTTGTGATGTCAACGAATGCTCGTTATCACGTTCGTAATTCTCGTTGTAGCCGAGACTTTAGAATCGCAGATACTAGTAGTAAAGCCTTCGAATAATATTCGTACTAGTAATACTTGTTCGAATAGTAACCGCCGAATAGTAATCCAAAGAGTGATTGATATAGACAAATAGTATAGAGGATAGTACAGAGAATGGCGATCACTTAGGCGCCACGCTAATTCCCATATATCAGTCAGTCATGTGCCAAGCGTGATACACGCTTAGGCGATTATGAATCTTTCGGTACATGACAGACGAGGCAGATTTTTTTCCCGCAGTAAGTTGTCACTTCTTTCTGCGGTTGACCAGTTGCCATCCAAGGTAGAACCCAGTTTGCCCTGTTATTTATCCATAGCTGGGGGGAGAAGAAGAGGATTCCTATCATTTCCAAGTGTATTAGAAAGTAAATGAATGTAATGGATTTGACAGGAATTCGAGCCGCTATCCATTACTCCACTATGCCTCCTAATTCTTATATATACCTTCCTTTTACGATCAAGTGGCCTACTTATTTGAAATGGAATCTGCTGTGTTTGATCTGTGTTCAAACTCCAATATCAGTAACGACACTTTATCCCTCCGGAAAGATGCCAATGAATAAAGCGGTTAAAATTGATGTAGATAGATATATATTAATCTTTTATGAGCGATTTCTTGTCAGGATGTAGAAGATACTGTGTTTTAACACTTTCAATCATTTAAGAACAGAAACCATTTTTATTCTTATTGTTTGTGTTATGTTTCCTGCTTTGTATTTTGTAGAGCCGGGTCCAATCTATGGTCCTTAGGCCACATAGGAGAATTGTCATTTAATTGATAGCACTTTTCTTAGTATATGGAATGTTCCTAGTAGGGCGATTTTTCGGGCAACTTGTATGTTGATGCTACCTTTTCTCACGAGGCCCAGAGCTTCGATTACTATTGGTAGAGTCTCAGTCTTCATTCCCCACATCCTGTTAATCTCGATCTCCAGGTCATTGTAAATGAACAATTTCTAAATAATTTTTATGGAGGTGTTTCACTCAGATGATATTGCTATCTCAGTAAGCATACACTTCATGATTGTTTTGTCTTTTATGATAATATCAGGTCTGTTAGCTTTTATTTCCTTGTTAGTTTGAATTGGCATATCCCTGAGGATAGTTACATCGTTATTTCGGGTAACTGTATCTTGTTGGTGCTCATACCATCTCTCAGTGGTTTCGATTTTGTGCTTCTCGCGTATCTTCCAGTGCACATATGTTGCTACCTTGTTATGTTTGTGGGTATATTCATTTTTTTTCTAGTTCTGAACATCCTGAGATAATATGGTCGACAGTTCTATCATATTTTCCGCAGATCCTGCATTTTGGGTTAGTACAATACTTGATTATGTGACAGTGATAGGATCTGGTTGCCAGGCAATAACTAGGCAATAATAATAATAATAATAATAATAATAATAATAATAATAATAATTATTATTATTATTATTAGTAGTAGTAGTAGTAGTAGTATTATCCCTCCCTCAGTTTATTTATTAGCACGTACGTTTCGACCTGCTAGTACCTTTTTAAATAATGGACTATTCCGCCTTGATGGCGTGGAAATGCGGAAAATATATATCAGAGTTGCTATTTAGTTTCATTAAGAAAATGAATGAATGAAAGAAAGAAAGAAAGAAAGAAAGAAAGAAAGGACCGAAGGAAAGAAATAAGGAAATAAGGAAATAAACATCCTGTCAATGCTTCATAAATAAAGGACTGTCCGTTTTTGATCGCATGGAAAAAAGGAAAAAACATATTGGAGACGTTGCTTTGTTTAAGTGAGAAAAAAAGAAAGAAGCAGAGAAATAAAAGAGGAGAGAAAGAAAGAAGGAAATACATAAACAAACACCCTGTCAATACCTCATAAATAATAGACTGTTCCGTCTTGATCGTGAGGAAAAAAAGGGAAATACATATTGGAGAAGCTGCAAACTGAGAAAGAGAAAGAAAGAAAACAAAATTTAAACAGGAAAGGCGTGACATTTTCACCGAGTACTACTACTACTAATTATTACTATTATTATTATTATTATTATTATTATTATTATTATTATTAAGGATATTATTTCAGAATCAGTACTACTCAACTGTTTCAGGTGATATTTTGGAAATACTGAAGAGTTATTTCAAAATGGGCGCCAAGACTGTTGAAACTGTTTACAACATTTGGGAAGGGTAAGGAAATGAAAAAGTCTTGTTGCAACTGCGTAAAACTGGGTTCAAGTCTAGTGACATGTTTCTTGAAAGTAGACTAGAAGTAAGGGATTATGAGTTTGCGATCTTTCTGAAAATGCCGTGTCTGTTCTGGACAGAGGCAAAGATGGGCCTCCACGGATTCCTTTTCTGTATTGTCTGAGAATTTGCATGACCTGTTGGCAAAGATGGCAGAGTAGTTTCATGTCTTTTTCACTATTCAGAAATTTCATTCATCTAGACTGCAGTCTACCAGTACTAATTAACCCATAGGTGAAAGGGATAAAAGATGAATTCATGTTTTCTCCCCCCCCCCGAAGTGAGGGCAACAATTATTTATTTTGCTGCACTTACAACCGGTACGCAACCAGTTGTCTAATGTAATGCTATAAAAGACAAAGTAAATTACACTCCGATCACTAACATTCAAAGATATTTTTTTTAAATAGTATATGGTACATATTCAAACTATTATATGAGCTAATAAAAAAACAAAGACCCCCCCACATAAAAAAGACCAATAAACTCTCTATGGAATCTTGTATTGATTAAACAGTAAAATACTTTTGCTTCTTCGCTAATATTTGTATTGATTATTGGAGTAGGCGTGTTGAGTTAAGATTCCATTGAAGCTGTCGCATTCACTTTCGCACAAATAACCTTGCAAAAGATACGAAGCCATATCTGTTACTCTCACCTGGGTAGACTGAGCTCTCTACCTTTGCAGTTATTTTAGGAGATGAACACCTCCGAACTCAATACCAATTAAGCTAAGGCCTAAGAACATCACCTCTTAAAACAGGTGAAACCATAATTTTCTCTGTTGCTTCACACCTGCCGGTCCAACCGCTATCAGTCAGTTATGTCCTATTCGGGATACACGCTTAGGCGACTATGCATCGTTTGATACATGACTGACGAGCCATATTTTTTCCTGCAGTACGATGCCATTTCTTTTTGCGGTAGACGAGTTGCCATCCTAGGCTATAGAACCCTATCTATCCTGCTATTTACTCATAGCTAGTGGGGGGGAGAAGAGAATTTATACCTTTCTCAAATGTATTAGTACGTATCAGAGAAATCACTTAACTGGTTTTTGTTCGTACTTGCTGCACACTGTGAGAGCAGCAAGAAAACTGAAAACAGCTCCAACTTTGATCACGTGATCACAATAGTACCACCTGTAAGTACCCATGATCAAAAGACAGTGTTGCAAACCTAGAGGTATGTGCAGGTAATTTTCGTCTTACTCGTAATTTTATTTTATTATTTGAAGAATAAATTTGAGAAAGAAAGACGGCGATTGTTTGAGAATCGCCCAAATATATTTGGTTGCCAAGAAAACGGGATACTAAAAATTATAATCTACAGAAATAGTAATTGTAATACATTTTTTCTGAATAATTAATAACTGATGTCATATTCCGAGATGGGATTAACCTATTAATGGCCCGTTAACGGTATTCTCTGTTTATCATGTTCATTTGTTTGAATTTATCTCCACTTCAATAAATTGCGCTTTACAAAAGCGGTTTGTCTTTGCAACAGTTAAAGAGACCACCATCTCTGATTTTGCAATCAATGATTTAGTTATGTGTTCTGATGCTAAAACAGACAATTATATCAGAGAAATTGCCGCCTCCAGGTTGTATTTGTATGAGTTGGTATTGGTAGAAGAGGACAAAAAATAAGTAAAAGCTAGTGCTTGATAATGAGGCCAGATTAGAAAATTTAATTAAAGACGAGATCGTAACAGATAAGTTTTTGAATGTTGATTTTTCCTTTCAACAACTTATTTTTCTGAATTCATTCAATTTTGATTTTGTTAGCTTTTTCGGATTTCTGAGTTTTTCTCTTCTTCTTTTTTTCTTTTTCTTCATCGTTTTTTTCTTTTTGTTTTTCTTTTACTTTCAATTTCTATTCTTTTTTCCTTTCTCTTTTTTTAGATTTCTTCATTCTTTCCTTTTTTATCAACCTTGTTCTCGTCTCTTAGTCTCTTCTTCCTCTTCTATCTTCTGTCTCCTTTTACTTTTCCAGCTTTCTTCTGTTCTCCCTTTTTCCGCATTCACTTCCTTCTCATTCCTCTTTCTCTTCTTTCTCTTTTTCTTCCTCTTCTAGCATTCACTTCCTTCTCCTTTCTCTTTCTCTTCTTCTTTCTCTTTCCGCATTCACTCCCGTCTCATTCCTTTTTCTCTTCTTTCTCTTCTTCTTCCGCTTCACTCTTTCTCATCGCTTACGGTCATATCACCTTTAAACACCGGTTATCCTCCAATCACCAAAGTTAAGCAACATCAAGCTGTTCAGTCCCTAGATAGGTGATTATACCAGGTGCTGTAAGATTTAAATGTGTGGGGGTGTAATGGATACCTTATCGGAAAGAGAAATCGAAGAGCCGAGTTCGAATTACAGTCGGGTACGTTACATTCACTTACGTGCAAATACCCATGGGATAGGTATGAATAACTCTTTCCTTCCATATATGGATTAAGTAGTAAGATTTTTATCTGAAAATCGTTACTATCTCCCCCAAAATTGTTAATACAAAATTCACTCACCAAAGAAAAAAAAAGAAAAAAAATATTTTGCGGCTTTAAATAACCTACGAATGTTTGATAAACCGTAATAAACCAATCAATATATCAATCCATCAATTTTGCCCTTTCTTCTTTTTCTTCTTTTATCTCTTGTATTCTCTTCTTACTCTTCTATTTTCTTCTTCTTTTCTCTTTCACTTTCTCTTGTTCTCCTACGCACTTTTGGTTTGAACTCTTTTCTCTTGCACTTCTTCCTTTACCCTCTTTTTTTTTTCTGCCGCTCCCATCTTTTTTCTTTTACCTTCAAATACCTTTTTATCTTCTTCCTTTTCCACCATTCCACCCTCCTTCTTTCCGGATTTTCCTTTTTTTTTTTTATATTATTCTTCCTTCTCCTCGGGCATTCTCTTCTTTTCCGTCCTTCCTCTTTTTCTTCCTGGATTCTCTTTTTTCTTCTTATCAACCCCCCCTTCACGTATTCTTTTCTCCTATTTCGTTACTTTTGTCATTTCTTTTTGCGTTTAACTTTTTTTTTCTTTCTTTTTTTCTTTTCCTTTTTTTCTCGATCCGTCTTCTTTTTCATCTGCCTTTCACTTCTCTTCTTTTCCTTCTTTCTATTCCACTTTCTCCTTTCTTTCTTTTTATTCTTCATGCTTTTCTTTTCGATTTAGGTTTTGGTTTATAGTTGTTTTTTTTTAATATTGTCTTTATTCATTTTTTTATTTCCTTTTTTTTCGTTTCTTCTGTAATTTTGTTGTTCAGCCAATATTTCCTTTTTTTTTTTTGTCCAAAATTCCCTTGTTTTCATTTTCCTTTTGTTTCTACATGTTTCGTCCTCCTCTTTGAATTTCTTTCTTTCTTTCTTTCTTTCTTTCTTTCTTTCTTATTTTAGCTCCTTTTCTTTCTATTTTTGGTTTCATTTCTTCAGTTTATATCCAATAATTGGCTTCAATTTCCATTTTCTGTTTTCTTTCATTACTTCTTCGGCCTTTCTTACGTTTTATTCTTTCTTTCAATTTTTAGCTAGCTCCTTCCTTTCTATTCTATTCTTTCTTTCTTCAATTGTTCCTTTTTACTTACTCTCTTTTCTCTTTATTTCTTTCTTATTTTAGATTCTTCTTTACTTATTTTTTCATTCCTTTAGGTTATATTCAATAATTGGGTGGCAATACATTTTCTTTTTTTTCTCTTTCGCAACTTAAACTATTTTCTACTTTTCATTCCTCATTTTCTTACTTCCTTCTTTTCTTAGCGTTTGCGCTTTCCTTTATTTTTGAACATCCTTTTCTTCCTCCATTTCTTCTCTCTTTTTAAGCTTCTCCCTTGTATATTCATTCTTTCTTTAACTTTTCTTTCTTTCTTTAACGTTTCTTTCTTTTTTCACTGCCATCAATTTCTTTTCTTTCCTCTTTCTTAATTTTCATTTACTCCATTCTTAGTTCTTTCTTTCTTTCTTTCTTTCATTCATCTTGCTTTCTTTCTTTCTTTCTTTCTTTCTTTCTTTCTTTCTTTCTTTCTTCACTGCGATCATTTTTTCTTAATTTTAATTTCCCCATTTTTCTTTCTTTCTTTCTTTCTTTCTTTCTTTCTTTCTTTCTTTCTTTCTTTCTTTCTTTCTTTCTTTAGTTGTTTCCATTTGTCTCTTCCTTTCTATCTGCCTCATACGTTTTTATTTTCATTTCATCCGACGCTACGTTTAGTTCTGTTTCATCTCGAATTCTTTGCCTCGTTCTGGTTGGTTTTCTTCCACTTCTACTAATAAAACATTTTTAAAAAGTAACAAACTATCCTCCTCTTTCACACTTCCCATTCCTTGTCTTCTCCAATTCATTCTCTTTCTCCGAGTAAACAATTCTCATTTCGCAACTAAACCTTTCTTAATGCCACTAAACTTTAATATGAACCTCAGTCGCAAGCAAATAAAAATGAACTAAAATGATAAATAAAATTATAGAAATATGAATGAAAAAAAAAAAAACTCCAATAAAATAAAGGAAGAGCATAAAAGAGGCACAAAAAGCTTCAAGTCGATGCCCGAGCAATTTTGCCAAACTGCTAAAAGCCACCCACAACACAAATGATACTCGTCTTTTTAATCGGTAAGTGGACTGCACCGAATAATACCATGGGTCGAAGTTCACGATCTAATGGGTAAGCTGGGGGCAAGCCGGAGTTGTGTGGGATGAGGTATCGGTTTTCCCTCCTCTTTGTTACAGTTCACTAGATGCTATTTCCTTTCGTTGCTAGCTTTCGTTACCTCAAGCCCGGCTCACTCACATTTTATTTCCTTTCTATCTACATCCAACCGGACACCACCTTGATTTTCTCCCCACCCTCATCTCATGTGGTGTCACAAGCCTTCAACTCGTGCCGTTTCTTTGATTACACCTATATATTGATAAAACACTGATAAAAGCAAGTTAAGTTTTATGTCAAGGAGACGTGTAATAACCTCAGGGGTTATTGGGTTTCTGGTAGAATGGATTTGGAGATAAAGAAAAATAATGTCCTAAGGTTTTTTTTTTATGAAGCTTGAATCCAAGCCAAGTTTAAGTTCATAGCCAAAATACGGAATTATCTGTTAACGATTAATGATTTGTAAAGTGGTTTAAAGTTTCTTTGGATTGGATTTTCATATTCAAGGTAATTTGAATAAAGTGTTAAAAGGAATGAAATGATGATGGCTGTGAAGCGGCTTACATAAGAAACTATTCTTATTTGTTCATTATTTTTCACCCTATACAAGGCCCAAGAACCACTCAAGGTAGAGGATTATTAACGGAGATGTTGTAAGGACCTAAAAGGAGCTGAGGAATCTAGGTAGAGAAACTGCAACGTTTGTTCATTATGTATCGTGTCCCCCCACCCAGGACGTAGGCGCTACGACTCTCCACAACTTCCTGCCCTTTGTAGCACTTAATAAATTTTGTCTTTTTATTATTTCTCATAAACACTCTTCCGCCAAGCCCTCTTTCCTCAGATATGTGCCTCAGAAATTTAGACTATCTCTTCCTGACGTTAAGTATAAGTTTCCTTTTCGTTTCTATATTTTCTAAAATCTCGTCCTTGCTAACATTTTCGGTTCTTGGTATCCTCAGCATCCTTCTGTAGAACCCAGTTTAGCGGTCGGACAGCCTAGTAGTAAATGTAGTTTGCACGCATACAACCCACCAGGAATCAAGGTATCAGAACACTTTGAGTCGGAAACATTATACCTGAGCAGTGACCCATACACCGTGACAAGCTCACTCGATCGTGAGGACTTAAGCGTTCACAAGGGTATGCAAGGGTTATAAAAGTTTTTCGGGGCGAGCTGGTATCTCTGTGAATCAGATAGTGATTAGAGACAAGTTGTTTTATGATGGCAATGAAGGCTATGGGGGTTGTCAAATGGCTAACGATATATTTAGCCAATCGTCAACTATTTGTCCTGTCTCTTCAAGAAGTCGGATATCATAGCTCTATAAAGCTTATCTCTAGTATCCCTCAGCAATGCTTGTTGCTTTGAAATTTCTCCCAGCCCCGCCTCTTCATTCATTTACGTCAATTTGCCTTCGATATTTTCTGTGAGTTTCAAATTCACCAAGCCTTCCTTCCTTAATGCATCTCTCAGAAATTTCTCTTTCTGATTATGAATATCAGTATCATTTGAATTTTCAGTTAAGCCTTTTTCGTTGCTTAGATGCCCTGTCCATGCTAATCTCAGCATCAATAGGTCAATATTTCTGTTGCCTCCAATTTTCTCTTCAACGGTGGGGAGATTTTCCAGTATTCACTGCCAAATAGGAGTGTAAAATAATAGTTTAGAAGACTAGTAATTTTAGGGGGAATTGTATATCAGCTTCGACTTCCGTCGGTTGACATTGAGATGTAAGATGTAAGATATAATAAAGAAGTTGATTTTGATTGGCTGAGATAGCGTGGTCAAGATAGATAGTTAAATATTTTTTTCGGTGAGTTGTTACGTACCCGTCAAGCGATGTAGACGTGTTCTCTTTCATGTCTGAAACGGCTCCCCAGTGAGGTGAAGCGATTCCCCACTGGATAGTTAGATAATGTAGATAACATGAGGAATGAAAATAAACTAAGTTAAAATTATCTGTGTTGATGTCTTTCATTGCCGAATCGAAACGATTGGCGATCGCCAGCCAAGAGAAAAAACCCGAGCTGTCAGCATGCAACAAGATGATTGATATTATATAACGGTTCAACTTTCTTTTCTTTGTTTCTAATAACATTCTGATATTTCTTAGTAGTTTCTTTAGATTTTATTAGGCATATTTCTCTATTGTAATTTGTGATCGGATTTCAGTGTCGCATTTTCGATTTTCTTTTAAAATACTTCCCAGTTATTTAAGCATCTATTTCTGTTTGATTGTGATAGGCTCCAATTCTTAGCCGGCCTATTGAGATCTTTCTTTTGCTAACAACATTCTGTCTTCTAAATGTTGGTGGCTAGCTCTTTCTTCTCACTTTCGTTTATAACCTTGTCTAATAGGTACCGTAGTTTTATTTTTGTGTCTCCACTCAACATAGTGTCGTCTGCATATCTTATGTTGCTAAGATTGACTTCACCGATAATAAATCTTGGTATTACCACAAAATAGCCCTAAGCCAGCTATTTAAACATTTGGATAGAGGAAAGCAGGTTTAAATTTTGGACGATAAAATTTTCCGTTGCTTTCTTCTTTTTACAAGATGCATTCTTCTTACAAGTTGCTTTCTTCTTTTTGCATGCAGCTTTCTTCTTTTTACAAGCAGATTCTTTCTTTTTACAATATGCTCTCTTCTTTTTACAAGCTGCTTTCTTATTTTTATAAGTTGCTTACTTCTTTTTACAAGTTGCTTTCTTCTTTTTACAAGATGCATTCTTCTTACAAGTTGCTTTCTTCTTTTTACAAGCAGCTTTCATCTTTTTGCAAGCTGCTTTCTTCTTAAATATTTACAACCTGCTTTCTTTTTTTTACAAACTGCGTTCTTCTTTTTACAAGCTGCTTTCTTCTTTTTACAATATGCTTTCTTCTTTTTACAAGCTACTTTTAAAACTTGAAATTTGTAAATAGAAGAAAGCAGCTTGCTAGAAGAAGAAAACAGCTTGTAGAAAGAAGAAGAAAAAGAAGAAAGTAGCTTGTCAAAAGAAGAAAGTAGTTTGTAAAAAGAAGAAAGTAGTTTGTAAAAGGAATAATGAATTTAACTACAAAGTCATCGTAGCAATATTACTTGTTAGCTGATATCTTGTTAAGGTAACATCTGACAAAGTGGATTAGCTGGGTCGTGTTGATTAAGAACCAGATCAACATTTTTAGATGAAAGCTGACAGGACGTATATGGCTTGTACTCTATAAGACAGTGGTCCATAGTAGCCTAAATCAGAGGACTCTCACCTCGTTTCACTGTTCTCGCTCGCCTACAGCCGACTTTTACAAAGACAGTTCCAACTGAATAAAACTTGCCGACAATTAGAATTTCATCTCATGGACTTTTTTGAGATGTAGCGATCCGACCAAAGAATTATTTTCCTTGTATTTCCTTGCAAAAACTGCTCCCTTCGAGCAAACCTGGTTTCTAGTCTGAGCTGCAGCGCTACAAGTAGCAAACTGATATGTTCCGGAAAGGGATATATTTATTCGAAGTAGCTAAGTGGTTTTGACTACTGTAACCGGGTACGACAAATTAGCAAGTAACAGTAATGGACTGGTACTCGTCGTAGGCAATGGGCGTAGTCAATAGGCGTCGTCCATGTACCTCCATATCAGTCTGTATTTATGGCTGACACCAGCCAATCATATTAATGTGAGGGGGAACATATGCATATTCAATACATCACAAACAATAGTCAACTCAAAATAGACAATATTAGAAAAGAAATCAGTGTACCAGCCAATTCACTGACTTAGTGAAGAAGAAAAGATTAGGCTGGTTCGATAATGTAGATTAATGATGCAAAATTATGTGCTTAAAGCATTTAAAGAAACATGTCTTATCGCAATCGGTAGATCATCCAAGCATCTGAACTACCAACTTAAAAAGGACATCAATCTCCTTTTGGTGACGGAGAGAAAGAATCACAAAAACATAGATATTGATGGAAGGATTATGTAAACAAGTGTCGTGCGAGGATCGGGTAATAGTTTATAGCGATTTACTATGCATAGCTTAGATGTGGCTCAAGACCGAATGTATGGGAAGTCTAATGGTGGTCGAAACAACTACTCAGTCGTAATTGCCTGTAAAAGGCTTATAGCGATTTACTAAGCATAGCATAATTGTAGCACACAAAGCCGAACGTGTGGGTCACCCAATGAGGATCGAATTTAATATGTAATTGTCTGTAATGGCTATCGCGAATATACAAAGTTTCCAACAGATGTAGCACAAAGCCGAAAGTATGGGGCATTCAGTGAGGGTTGAAACTCACTACTAAGTCGTGACTGAACTAGCGAGCCAAGCCTGACACTACGTCGAGGTTCCCCTGTAATGGCTTATATACCAAAAGAAGAAAGACATTTTGATACGCGTGATGTATTCTCACAATTAAATGAATGAAAGAACACTTTTACTACAAAACGAGAAACGATATGAAATCCGAGATTTCATTTTATTTCACACTACGTCACAAAAAGAAAAAGATCGCTGGTCAGTTCATTAAACATATTAAACGAGAATTAGAGAAATCTAAAAGAGAAAATATGAAATAGGAGATATATACATATATATATATATATATAGTGTGTGTAAATATGAAAGTGAACACTGAAGTCAACACTTAGAGGTGACAGTCTGTTTAACGCTAGACGCAATCGATTGAGTCTAGCATTGTTCATATATATATATATATATATATATATATATATATATATATATATATATTATCAAAGTAACATTAATCAACGTATTAATTATTCCCATTGGTATCTAAAAAAAATAAAATAAAACATGAAAGAACGAAACCTGTATAACTCCAAGACAAGGCAGTTAAGGAAAGCGGGAAGAAGAAAGACATAACAATTAATTATAAAAAATGAAAAGGAAGATATGAACTACGAACTGAGAATCTCAAAATCAGTATAAAAAAAGTACAGAAGGTTACATATCTGGGAATTATTATAACAGAAAATGGAAAATATGACACTGAAATACGGAGGCGCATTGGAAAGGCAAAATATGCCACTGGCCAAATGCTAAGCAAGTTATTAAGAGGAAAATTTCATTTAAACCAATGATAAAAGTTTTGAAATACAATGTAGCGTCTATCCATCAATATGGACGCCAACGTTGAACGGTTTACGCACTGAAATAAAGAAAAATTCTTGAGACAACACAGACGTTGTTCTACATGATTACATTGGCGGAACATATGAGCAACGTGAGAGTTTTAAGGAAAATTGGGAAAAGGTCACGTCTGCTTCGAATCCGGAATAGAGAGTTAAAACTTTTGGAATGTCTATCGAGGAAAGAGGATTTGGTGAAGCTCACAGGACATATCGACGGCAAGAGGTAGAAGGTAAAAATCGAGTAACATAACATATGAATATGTGTCAACTGTATTACAGAACAGGAAATGGCAGGCAAAAACGCAAACAATACAAAGAGCTACAAAGTAGAGGAAGATATGGAGAGCCCTGAGCGGCCGCATCATGCAGGGACACAGCGTATACAAGAAGAATGTAATGTCTTCATATGTGTTCTTATTAGCGAAACACTTGGTAAAATATCCTCAGAATATCGTCTCCTGCTAATCCTTATTTAAAAAATCTCATTTTATTCGACAGACATGATTTTAATCCTCGCCAGGTGAGATGACTCACTTTATTTAGACGTTCATTAAAAATAAATCTTCAAGTCTAGTTTGGAATTTCTCGCTTTGAATGTGAATGCGCTAAACTTCAAATTAATCTGTGGTAATTTTACGATGAGTTATTCACGACGGCGTGAAGATAATGAAACCATTATTTCTTTGACACTTTCTTGTAACTCATCCTTGTTTTTTTCTTTCTCTCAATATTTAGTTTAATATTCAACAGCGTAACTTTGTAGATGGCTTGTCTCACTCTTGTTTTTTTTTGATACAATTGCATGATATAATTACAGTTTTTTTTTTTAAAGCTGAGAGGATATATAGCAAGACTCGTATATTAGTCTGAATGAAAAGATATATACCAGGGATAATTATTTATAAAATATATATTATATATATAATATATTATATATATATATGGTATTGACAAAAGTACCCAGGTGTAGGCATTAAGAATCCAACTGAGAATACAAGGTCAATGTATAGTCTCCTTTTATAGTCCCAATAAACAGAAATAGCTCTCCCAAAGAGGAGAGTAACAAAAGAAGGGGAGACCACTCTTGATTATTCGTGACAACTATATATTAGGTCATTGGATGTAAAATTTGTTTGTGGCAGTTATGATTTCTCTATTGCAAGTAAACAAGTTCATTCTTAGGCAAACCACTACAATGCAAGAAAATTTTACAGATAATTGTTGCTGATCTGATAGGTCAGTGGAGGGTATCATAGGTCATTAGTGGATTAAAGTATATATTTTTTTATTAAAAGTCGAAAGAAATGAAACATGATTTATTAGGTTGGTGCAAAAATAATGTCGTTTTCTCACATAGTAACATATGTGAGAAAATGACATTTTTTTTGCACCAACCTAATAATTGTGCAACTTTGTGCAATCATTAAAAACCGTATTCAGGCTAGTCCTGGGTGTGGCAATAAACTTCATCCAGCCGAAAGATCTCTAATCGAGAGGTTTTGAGGAGCATGGAACAACCTCTTAATTGCTGTTGTTCCCAGGTCCAACCTGACCCGTGGTGGTAGCACCTGTTAGGGTCCCAACTAACTGCAAATAGTTAAACCCTAAACTGGGATCAAAACACTACGAAAGTGTAAACATGCTTTTTTTATAATAAAAATGCAAGCAATACATTTTCATAGTAAGAAAAATACCTGTAATACATTTTTGTAAAATAAGTTGTTAATGCTCTCAAGAAATTTATATTTCGGCTTTCAATGACGAATACAGGGTTGATATGCCGCTAAACAAAACTTAAGAAACGTTTTCAGGCAATCTGCTGATGCTTCAGGTGGTATCTGGAACATCAGCAGATGCTAAGGGAAGAACAGCTTTAGCATCATGAACACTTTGTAGACTAAAACTAAAAGAGAAAATAGGAAATAGGAAATATATATATATATATATATATTATCAAAAAAAAAATGAAAGAACGAAAATTGAAAAACTCCAAAACGTCATTTCGGCATTCGATGACGCATATACAATTAATATGCCGCTAAACAAAACCTAACAAACGATTGCAGACAAACATTTTCGAGATTTGACTTGCTCCCCATCCCATCAGACCACAATTGGTTTCATTCTAAAGAAGACGAACACGAATTTAAATTAATTTTTCGGAGAATATAATTTACGCATTATTAAAATATATTTCTGAGCAGGTTCAGTTTTCAAGTCAACTGAGACACTTCCGGACAATTATGAAGATATTAAGAGACGCAATTGAGTCACTCGGCTCTTCTTTGCTGTATGGTATTTCTCGACCCCCCCCCCCGAGATTCCACCAAAAGGTGGCACGCCCATCATGCTTCTCAGACATTGCGGCATTCCAAAGTTGTGTGCAGGGTCAAGTAATTCCTCCCACATTTTTAAGACAACAACGAATGAACAAGAATGAACTACGGTTCGACGTACCTATGCGTATATATATTTTTTCATTATACTCTTTGTTTTACCACAGAGTACAATTCCTTTGCTCAGAAGTATCAGAAGCAAGACTTTTCGTTATAAAAGGAAATAAATTGTCGCTATTGGTAAAGCAAAATACCACAATGCTTCGCTAAAGAATTAGATAAAATAAAATATTAGGCTGGTGCAAAAATAATGACGGTTTTTGACGTGTTTTTAAGGTCAAAAACCGACATTATTTTTGCACCAGCCTAATAAAATAACTGGGGTAGACTGTTCTAGTTCCCTGTGCCTAATTCTAATGGATGTCAGTTATCTCCTGTTATTTCCCAATTTACAATATGGAACCAGCAGTAAGGAGTGCCAGAGAAAAGCGATAATAACAAACATTACAATATGAACTCTGGGAAAAACATGTAATGATAACAGCAAAAAATTGCAATATGAGCACTGGTAAAAAATCGTTACTGAAGACATTAGTTTTATAATACCCAGAAATTCATGCGCGGGTCTCCTCAATAGCACATGGCACAGTGGATAAAGGCGTTAGTTAGACCCAGTGACAGGAGCCAAAGAGCGTGAGTTCAATACCTGGTTAAGGCGGTGGAGAACTTTCAGAGGGAAATTAACAGGAGATAACTGACAACGGACATCCATTAGACATGTCATGTGGAACTAGAACAGTCTACCCCAGCGAGAAAAATAAAGGGTCATTCCGACCACCTAAAGAAGGCTGGAGCGTACAACGGCCGAAAAGTAGTGATAAATATGGCATCAAAGAAGAGGACAATAGTCCGAATAGTGTACATAATACCTCATCTCAGAAATATAGACAGAAAGAAAACGAAGCTATGATGTTATGACCTACAATCTGCTGTAAACTTGGGCAAGGAATGGCTTCTTAATTTTAACGCCGCCAAAACGAAACTACGCTCTTTATGAAATGGACAAAGTCCGACAATTATTTTAAGACATTTTTTATACGATACAGGATACGGAGGACGCATATTTTTCATGCCAGTAAATCTTTCTTTATTTGATTTTTTACATCAGCAAACTTCCTTAATGCTTTACACCTTGTTTCCCTTGACAACATAGGAGCCCCAGGGCCTCAAATATGAACGAACTTGACGCATTTGGGTTTCTTTTTAATTCTCTTCGGATATGTGATAGATCTCGCTTTGTTAAATCCCTGAATTCAGCCTGAGACTTTTTTCCTTGTTTGAATTCCCATTTGACATATTTTCTTGATTGTTTGATGATCCCTTTTCCAATCCTTAGAAATTTGAAGCAAAGACTTTCCTTTGCTTATTTATTTGATTATATAGTTCTTTTCATTCATTGTTAGTTCTTTTTTACGAGCCATAATAGTAAATTCTAGTTCTTGCAAATAATCTCTTGATACTACAAATTGCTATAGTTACTGAAAAAATACTAAATATCAATCTGAAATTGAAAATTGGGACTTAATTGCTTTCATGCTCACTCGCTATACATAATAGTACAAATTATTTCATTGGATAACACATATCTATGAATTTTACATAAAATATTTGACAATACCTCTTTTGCATATAATCTCTAGACGTAGTTTACACACACATATATATATATATATATATATATATATATATATATATATATATATATATATAGAGAGAGAGAGAGAGAGAGAGAGATAGATAGATAGCGAGAGAGAGAGAGATTTTTTTTTATTTTGTCGACTGCACAGTATAGTAGGGTCAGTTGGGTACCATCTGTGAGAAAAAGAGCACCATGACGAAAATCTCTCCACCAGAAATTTGGAAACGGTATGCTGTACTGCTTGGCATTCGCGCCGGAAGCTCCGATTCGAACATTTCCGAGTGTTTAGGTGTGAATCTGAGGAAAGTGCAGAGGATTAGGAAAGAGTTGGATGAGTCTAATAGTGATTACGAAGGTAGAGCAGCTCAGAAAACTCACTCTGATTGTTCTGATAACTAAAGAACGCCCGAATCTGTTGCGGAGAGCCTCAGACTTAACACGGTGGCCTAGATCATGCAATTTGAGGAGGTAGTGCTGTCTAGGATCAAAAGCCTGGCTGCTGGAAGACCTCTCAAGCAGGAGAACGCATTCATGTCTATGAGACAATTTCTGCGAGGACAGCACCCCTTATATCTGGCCACTTAAGTCCTCAGTCTGCAGCCCCATTGATGTTGATCTAGACCAACTTCTTTTGTGACAAGTATTTATATATTAGAGTTGAAATGTTTTTACTTTACGATATTTTAAAATTTAACAGAGGCTCATAAATATTTATCTGGTTAAATAAAAAGTCTACGTAAATTATTGCAGTTGCTATGTGACATAATTTAAGGCCTAATAAAGCAAAGTGAATAAATGATTTTGTTCTTGTATTTTCTAATTCAGTTAAAATTTAAATTATATCAGTATGGGATGAATTCATGAACTATATATTTTAAAAAATAAGAGGTTATGAATTTAACAGTTTTCGTTGAATTTTTCTGATCAGTTTTATACTTCATAGAAATTCTTTAAACAAAAATTCTTTAACAAATTATTGCAATAGCAAGCATAAATATGAATGCTAGTCGTTATTTTATGAAGTAAGGGTGTACAACTTTTTTTCATTGGACTGAAAAAGACGTTCCATCATTTTCTCAATGAAACCAAGTAGCGTCTCTGATATGTATTTTTCGTCCTTCCACCCAATCAAAACGGGTAGTGAATTATTTATGAGGCATTGGCAGGGCATTACTACCTTTCTTTCTTTCATTGAAAAAAAATAGCGTCTCCTATATATCTTTTCCGTTTTTTCACGGGATCAAAACGGAATAGTAGCATATTTATGGGATATTGGCAGGTCGTAACGGTCGTGCTAATTATTTTTTCTTTCTTTGTTTTCTTTCTTTCTTTCACAAAGTAACATCTTGGATATATCTTTTCCGTCTTTCCACGCAATCAAACCAGAGTAGTCCATTATTTATGAAGTATCGACAGGGTTCAAAGGTCGTGCTAACTGATAGATTGACAAGCGAATTATATAATAAATATTTTAGTATCATTCTTTTTTGTTCATATAGTGTGAGAAATCTCATCATACGCACTTACTACCACTTTGATCGCTCATATCCCACTAATTATTCATAATCACCTTAGTAGTAACCCTCTATTTTGAGTGGCACCCGAGCCTTGTTTTGGGTGAACTTTATTATAAAATAGTTGTATGCTTCACGGGTGTTATTCATATGCTGTAAGCATGATAATTTATCATTTCAGCTAAATCAGTTAGGTACGCTAATCTAGACACTACAGAAGTAATATGAAATCAAGTTCAGCCTACTCTTGAAAAGAGTATGTAATCGATTTCAGATTTCCGTAGAAGGTAACTTTTTATTTTCCGACGTACTGTTTCTTGACGCCTTCTATCGGTAGTAGGTAAATTTTGTAATTGCAATTCGCAAGGACTGCATTTGCAAACCAAATAGGAAACTTTTTGAACAGGTCAGAACCTTAAAGGAAAGAGTAATGACAAAGGCAAAAATCGACGTGATGCAGAAAGAAAAACAAGTACAATAAAGTGGATGGCATGTCAAATTTTCGACCTAATGAGCGACAGCAGATAATGAAAGACGTAGTGTATATCCGGTAGAAATAAAAGGAAATAAAAGCAATCAAACAAAATAAAAACAACGGCTTCATCAGGAAAAGAATATACAGAGATCTAAAAATTAACAAAGGACGAATGTCGGCAGTTTTTACAAGAGCATAAACAGAAATAGTTGAACTGAAAGTAGGCTCTTTGATGTATAAAATCTCGGACGCAAAATGGGAAAAAGAAAAGTGTTACAGCGAGGGAACAGTTAAAAATACGTCAAAAAACGAAATTATTACGTCATTATTTTTGCACCAACCTAATATATATATATATATATATATATATATATATATATATATATATATATATATATATATATATATTTCAATTAAAAGGTGCAAATATAATTTATAAATTCATGAATCATGTTTTTTGTATGAATGATTCATGAATTTATAAATTATATTTGCACCTTTTAATTGAAATTAAAATAACTGATCCAACGTGCAACTCTCGAACAATAAGTGTAATTATTGAACAATATATTGGGTCGGTGCAAAAATAAAATCGTCAAAAAACGATATTATTTTTGCACCAACCTAATAGTTCATGCCATATTCACGGAAAATCTACCAGTAAAAAAGAATTCTCTTTTTGCTATATTTGTACAAAAACGCAGAACCTTAAAATTTAAATTCAAACTCAGCGTTGCGACCGCGCGTTCCAAAACAATAACACATTCCTCATAGCATTTTTTCGGATTGCATCTCTATTTTCGTTGTCCTCTTATTACTGAGAAGTAAAAACAAGAACAAAATCTACTTCCATACCTGAGGATATCTGTAGGAACAGACGAAAGCTTGTAAAATTAAAAAGACCTTATGCAACTGGAATTTATAAACGGGGATCATATCATTCATATACAGGTTCGGGGTTGATGCATCTTATTTATATTGTTTGCGACGAAGTATTCTCGCCATTTAAATCATTAACCTCTATATTTGTTTTTTGTATGCATGATTCATGAATTTATATATATATATATATATATATATATATATATATATATATATATATATATATATATATATATATATAGTGCAGTTTTTCAATGAAGAGCGAGAGAGAGGGAGAGGAAGAGAGATATGTAAGTAAAAGCATGGAAGTACTCGTATTGATAAAAACGTGAGGTTAGGTCAGAACTGGACAAGATATTGAGGAACAAATCAGCGGACGAAGACGAGCTTGTAAAAGAAGCGCTGACTTTCACGATTTAACGATGGATATGATTACCAAAGTGATAAACGAAATATATGACAGTGGTGAAATACTAGATCTCAGTAGCTCTATTTTTCGAGTATTATCAAAGAAACCATAAACAAATGTATGTGAATTCCATCCCCAAACCAACTTAACGAAGCACATAAGTAAACTAAAAATAAGGATTCTAATGAAAATAACTAATTAGAATGAGATAAAAAATAAAGCAATATTACAATATTAAAGGCACTGGAATAAGAATTACAGTTTGAATCATTAGAATTCTATAATAGCGTTCAATAGAAACGCAAGAAAAAAACAGTCGATAAAATACGGTATCAGCAACTCAATGAAATTTTAGGTAAGCTTGGTCTACGTGAAAAGGATAGTCAGATAATCGGTAACCTGTATTGTGTGCAAATAGCTTTCATGCGGATAGAGAAATAGGTAAATGCACAAAAGTAAGGTGAGTATCCTTTGTACTAATTACAGATGTCGACTGGAATAATCATACCTATGAGAATGCTTTTAAGTCATGAAACAAACAGAGACCTTTTAAAGTCCGCAAAAGAAACAATAATATTGTGTCATTTACAGTAACAAAATACAGGAAATTGTGGAGAGCTTTAAAAGAATAATATTTTAGATGTAACTAATTTTTGTTTAATCTTTTCCCTGCATTCAACGTGATAAAGTCGCTCAAAAGAAAAGGGTTGGTGCTACTAATTGTTTAAGATTTTTTGACAAAAATGTCATAATTAAAAAGAGAGGACAATAAAAGAAGAGGATGGAAGGAAACAGAAAGTGATGATTGGCCTTGAAAAAAAAGGACAAAATATAACAGTGTTTAAGGGTTCCAATAATATCATTAGAAACACGAAGAATCTCGCGATGAACTCTTCGAAATATTGAGATGCAATGTTTGACATCCTTGGTTTTTACTTATTTCAACATGATTGTTACACACCTGTCATATATATATATATATATATATATATATATATATATATATATATATATATATATATATATATATATATATATATATATTGAGGCATTTAAAACAACATGCCTGGCCGCATACACAATTCCGGGAAATTTTTGTTGAAAACACAACTATACTTAAACATGATAACTATAAACAAAAACTAAAAATTCTTGAAGCTATATACATAAAACAGTTGAAAACTAACCTGAGCAAAATAAACTACGAAATCTTCACAAATATTTTAAATGCCTATAATTGATAACAGAATCCATTGGTTTATACCAATGGCTTCCCATACTTAATACTTCTCGTTTTCATCTCGCGTAGTCATGTTTAACGTCAAGATGTGACGTGATTTCCGCTTCCGCGTCTCGTATACACGAGGTAGTCGTTGTTTCGAAATTTTTCATGGAACAAAAACAGACTATCATTATTGTTCCGTGTATTGGTTGATATATTGAAAAGTAAGTGTCATCTTTGATAGTGGCTTATGTAAGCCGAAAGCCGATTTAAACATATATCAATATGGTGATTTCCTTTCGTCTTTCAATGATAATGCTATTAAGCTTATCAGACTGTATGAAAGGGACTTAATTAAAATAAATAGAAAAAAGTTGTCTATAATATTTAATGAAAAATTTCTGCCTAAATAGGCAAAATACACACACACACACACACACATATATATATATATATATATGAAGAAAAATATTTGGAAAAAACAAACAAAAATCCTTAGATGCAATTATGTTGTTTTAATATGAATGAAATGTCAACGTCTGACATGCTTTAGTTGTACACATAACTAAAGCAGATCATAATTTCGATTTTGATTCTGTGAAGATTTTAAAATATTTTCATAATAAAAATCTTAGGAGGATTTATGAAACAGGTATAATATCCATCTCACGCACGGTGAATACTAGACCTGGTTTCTTTAGTATTTCCCCTTTTTTAGCGAGATTAATGCTCGACAAGCGTACATATAAATTTTAGATCATAATAGAATTCTTTTCATTTTTCGTTTTCATTCAAAATACTCAAATTTTAGGAATACGTTTTGAAAGCGTCGCCCATTTGACGACAACGTGACAGTCCTGAAACGGAAAGCTGATCATTTAAAATTTTCGGTTATCTGTCTTGTTTTTTCGTCTTTGTCATGTTGAACTGATTATGTTAATTGTATTTTAATGAATATTGTCCTGAAGAAGGTTTATTAAACCGAAACGTCAGACGTTGACATTTCATTCATATTAAAACAACATAATTGCATTTAAGGATTTTTGTTTGTTTTTTCCAAATATTTTTCTTCATTCTGTCGGATTTATATCCATTTATATTTGCTTACATATATATATAAATATATATATATATATATATATATATATATATATATATATATATATATATATATATATCATCTTCATCATCTCTTTGACTTCTGTAATTGTGAGGGGGTATCCGACTGCAGAAGTCACACTGAATCTCTCCCACAACAACCATCAGCAATTCTAGTATAGTCATGCGTGTCAATTGTTTGACATTAATAACAATTAGACTCGACGCATTCTGCAGTTTTGTTAATGTCTTTTGTATCTTTAGGAAGATTTTGTCCCCTTATTACCATTACTAGTTCAATGTCTGCCCCCCCATTTACAAAAGTTGCTTTGATATGCCACACACTGTTCCCCTCTCGTCTCTTTAATTTTAAGTAGTGAAAAAAAAAAGAAAAAATCGAAACAACTACACGCTTTCGTAGGTACAAAAATATGGCGTTGGTTGGAACGAGACGAAACTTATAGTACCGAACAAGATACCCACCCCTCTTTCATTTTTCCCATGTGACGGAATTACAAATGTGTATAATAAATTAAAGGGACACAACTCTCAATAGCTCATCTTCTATATAATAAATGCCAATATCAATGTGTCACTGGGTAATACAATTCCAATTGAAGGGACACAACTCTCTAACTTTCAATAGCTCATGTTACAGAAATTTTGGATTCCCAAGTTTTCATTACTGCGATTGTTTTCGGCGAATGTTTTAACGAGATTTTTTTCCGACAAATTTTTTGTATGATAACAATTTTTATAACTTGGAAATGAATTTGGGAATAATCGAAATTAATTGCGAAATCTAGCGAAAACAACCCATTAAATAAAAAATAATTTTGTGTACGTAAATTAAGGAGCTGCGCACAAGAAACTGTCTTTAAATTAACTGGCGACAGAAGAATTATCGCTGATCAAAAGGTAAGCAGAAATATTAATGCAATACTTAAATGCAGCGTTGCCTATCGCATACGGCTGCAGTATGCCTCGTCAAAAGAAATCTCCACCAACAGAGGACCAGATTGCGATCAAAAAAGCCAAGGCTGCAGCGAGAAAAAGAAAGTCCAGTGCAAATGAAAACCAAGATCAAACGGCAGACAGGGGAGCTTCCAATGCTGAGAAAATGTAAACACTTAGGAACTCTCAAACTTCTGAGCAAGCCGAAGGTCCAATCAAGAGCTCTTCGCTGGAGTTATATTAAATGACGCCCTTTAGAGAGGGGGGATTTAAGCTAGTTTAAAATGCATGATGTTTAAACAAAGGGCTACAGTTTTTACTCATTTTGTTTTTTAAAAACTGACATCCTTCAAATGGTGGCAACTATTCGCCATACACCGTTTTAGAAAATGTTCTTCATCATCCGGAATTTCAAGCCCTTCGAGATCTTCCAGGTGGATTTTCTGATCCTGTGGCCCTTTTTAACCCATAGATAATCGATTTCCTATACGGAAGAGCATCATTCCGACGTAAGATGAAATAAGCAGAAAAAGCTCTCTGTTTTGCAACTCCAGTTAAGAAAATAAGAAAACGAAAACAACAGCCAACGCATGGTGTGCACCGGTCTAAGCTATAAGATTAGCTAGATGAAGACAGTATTGCCACTTGTCCAAGTTCCCCAACCCTACATTGGTAACAGTTATAACATGAAAGATATTTCTGCCGCACCCTGTATTCATCTATAATTAATAAATGAGCGGCGTTCAATAGAAATAATATAAAAATTTAAATGTTTTATTTTCTGTCTCAAAAGCGTCAATCTTTCTACTCATTTTTTCCTCTTTCTTTGGAGAATGGGGTGCGTTTAAAAAGCATCCAACAGTCAGATATTTCTTCATTTTTTTTTCGGAAGATATGAAAACAGATTAGAAGCAGGTGAAAACAAATATGGAGTTATCCTTTTACATATTGCCGTCAAACTAACACTGCTATTGTGAATTTCATATTCTCGAGAAACTCCGAGAAAAGAAATGGAGATTATTATTATTTTGAAAAAAAGAGTAGCTCAAATGAGGATTTTTTTAACTTATAAATCCATACGTTTTGCCCCTGGTACAAATGTAAATGCTTGAATAAAATAAAATATTACCTGTCGCGCTCTAGCATTCTGCCATTGCTCTGAAAAAGAGAGAACAGGTGTTTGGAGCCTGCAGCTCTTGTAATAACTATTGATGCAGATGCAGCAGGTTTTCCAAAATTAGTTGGTGGAGGAGGAGACTGTAGATGCTAGGATATCGGGAAGTCAGATTAATTTGCCAGTGGGCAAGAAAACAAAGCAGAAACTGTAAGATGCAGGACAGGGCCATACTAATGCGCTGAGCCTCTGGCAAAGGGGAAGAATAAATGCGGGTAGAGATTTTGGGATCACGTTGAGCTCCTTGGGTATGTTCAAAACTGGAGTTATTTAGCTGAGAGCAATCTCAGCCAGATGAGGTCAAAATATTTGCGTGGCACAAAAATAAAAAAAAAACGATTTATGGTTTTTTAACCTCCGAGCCATATTCCACATTATTCCAAATGTGAATGTACAGAAAACATAATTATATATATATATATATATATATATATATATATATATATATATATATATACGAGCACACACACACACACACACACACACACACACACATATATATATATATATGTGTGTGTGTGAGCATAATACCTGCCAAAATAATGAGTATTTAGGATGAGTGAAAATTTAACCAGGAATCAAGCTCTTCCTGCCAGGTACATCTGCTTTGGACCAGAGTGTAGTATCTATTCATTCTATTACATATATTACATGCAAAAATTTATTCACACACACACACATACACATACACACACACATATATATATATATATATATATATATATATATATATATAAAGACAGGTTTCGTTTAAACATGTTCTGACTGTTTATTCTAGATAGGATCCTTTAATATTCGCGGATAAGCTTGTTTGCGCTGCTTTTAAAAGATGATAGGAAAATACTGTGTTAGCTTATATTGTATTTATTCTTAGTACTTTCGTATACTTGTGTATACTAATTCCTTATAATAAGACAGTTTATATATATATATATATATATATATATATATATATATATATATATATATATATATATATATATATATATATATATTGAGGTAATATACGTATGCGTATGCATTCTGTCAATGTTAATAGATCTAAGAACACAAGGGATCATTAAGAGATAAGAATATATATATCTTTCTTACGCTTTCTCGGAACAATCTTAATTGTGTTATTACCCTTCACGCAGAAATCTTTCACTCCCAGTTCAAGAAAGACATCTGAGTCACTAACACACACACACACAAAATAAAAACAGAATGTCTAATACCGAGAATATTTAACATCGAAAAAGCATAAGAAAAATTAATTCCTTTTAATAATATGTGGAAATATACACTCTTTCCTTGATGACGGTCACGAGACCGGAAACACGTGTTGCAAAATTATTAAAAATAAAGCATAATATATTTTTTAAAATAATCCACATTCCAACCAAAACCGTTTGCGGGTTCTCGCTTCTTTTTATTATACACACTTTTCTCTCGTTGGAACTACTATAACCTCTTCCATTTATATATATATATATATATATATATATATATATATATATGAAGAAATATAGTCTTAAGATGTGCTATAGTTATGGGTTAAAGTGCTCAATATCAGAGATAGAGCGTGTGTAAATATAAAAGTGAACATAGAAGACAACACTTAGAAGCGACAGTCTGTTTCATGCTGGATGCAATTGTCAGGCCACGAATGCTGTTCCTCCGATTGCTCAATCTAAGCCGCTATCCATTACTCCACCGGGGGGTCGTTTGGGGACCTTGTGGCACTAAGTGCACCAGGTCTCTGTATTCGGCCCTTCAAAATTGTGGATGGTCCTGCACGAAACCTTTACCACTATAATCAAATCTCATCTGCTGTTGTCAAGCTGTCGGTTTCTGATCTGCTTGACCCTCATACGTCGAATTCGAAGGGAGAGTCGAGTATATATATATATATATATATATATATATATATATATATATATATATATATATATATATTATTTTGTATGTGCAGTAGTAGTTTTTTGTTGTGGATTATTGTTATTTTTGTCATGTTTTTAGTGCAGCTGTAGCTAACTTTTACGGTGTTTTTGTTAAATATTTTTGCTAACCCATTATTATAAATATGGTGAACAATGATCTATCTATCTATGTGTTCCACACTATTTAAACTAAAAGGCTAAGAAGATAACGACTACTGTTAATGAAAAGAGCGATAACAGTTACTGAACTTATTTTCCTGAAAAACTATCTTCAGAGAAAGATTTTATAAATTTCAACCGAAAGACGTACTTGTTGTTCTATCAATGAAAGCCAAAGATTTTTTTATCTAAGGAAGCGGCTAATATTACCATTACCATTAAAGCACACACACACACACACACACACACACACACACACACACACACACACACACATATATATATATATATATATATATATATATATATATATATATATATATATATATATATACTAAATCATTTTGTTAGAAAATAAATACAAATTGAAGATGATGTAAGATAAGGTTTATTTTTCAGAGACGCCTTTACTGAAAAAGAAGACAAATTGAATTATTTGCTTAAATTCTTCAAATACGTCAACAGGATTAATTTTAAATAGTTTGAAATAAATTGTGGTTTTAATTATATGTTGGGAAAAAGGAAGTTTTTCAATCACGAAAATACAATAATTCTGAAAGAATTTGCAGCCATTATAGTAATTATTCGACTGGATTGCGGGCTTACAGCCATATGAAGTTGAAACACCAGCTCTCGAACCAACACCGGTGTTAAGCAATATAGTAAACAGAGAGGTGACAGCTTACTGTTTTTTGATGTGCAGTTAGTGTAATGAATAACGGCTCGGAATTGGAAATCAGCGAGTCGAGTTCTAATTCCAGTCGGGTTGGTTATATTTATTTATGTGCAAATAAACTTGGTAAAGATCTAAATCTACCTCTTTTACGCATCAAGTATGGGTTACTTAGTAGGACTTGCTTCACTAAATCATTATTTCTAAAATATTCTTAAAATTTAAAAGATATCTTCTGGTTTTAAATAACATGGAAAGTGTTCATAAGCCGTAGAAAAAAATCAATTAGTCATTCGATTGAATTCCGTGTCTACAACTATATAACATATACGTGTATGTAACTTTGATACTGTTATGGTGAACGTTCATCGTTTATTAATCAGTTTAAATACGTATTAACGAAATAACCTTTCAGTGTTCATAAGAATTTCGTTCAAATACAATATGAAGATTATAAAGTTATGGTTAAGAGAGAACTAAATTACAACACATTCAGTTATTTGTTAATGGACACGGGCAGTCTTCTTATTCTATGTGCCATGTCCCATCAGGATAAGAGCTATAATGGCTCTCCACAATTTCCTATCTTTGTAGCTCTTAGTACTGTTTGTTATCTTTTATTATCTCTTCCTCTACCTCATCTATCATCCATTTACAAGATCTCGTTACGCAGGTTCCTTTTCTCTTGTACCACTTGTCTCGTGAATGTCAATCTTCCCAAGTATTCTTTACTCGTTACGTTAATCCCAGCGATTAATTTGTTTCTTTCTGGTTCTAAGTATAATCATTACCTGTTTCAACAGAAGTCAGTTTTCTCTTTCTTTTGTACGCTCTCTTTATCTGCTTCTATCTGGAGATTTCGGCGAGATTTGAAAGCAGTGCTGTATATTTTGTTTGCTTTGGTTTATTTTGTTTTACGGCATATCAGCCTCAATGGGTTATTTAATGCCGACAACATTTTTAAGATAGATTCGTATGAATAGAATATGTATTCTTTGGTTTAGATTGGTTTGGTTCATTTTGTTTTATGGCATATCAACCTCAATGGGTTATTTAAAGCCGACAACATTTTTAGGATATATTCGTATGAATAGAATATGCATTCTTTGGTTTAGATTGGTTTGGTTTGTTTTACGGTTTATCAACCTCAATGGTTATTGCTGTTATATGTTTTTCTTCAAAAATCTATTTCTGGGAATATTTTTCCTTGAAGAAATCTAGAGTTGCTCATATTTTTTTCAAAGAATGTATAACTATTTGCATTGCTGGTATTTTTTTTTAAAGTATTGCAGATAATAATTTTTCCTTTAAAAATTTTTGCTCGTAATATTTTTTTTATTACAAAGTATTTCTGGTATTAAAACCTATTTTTACACAAGTTTGGATGTTAACTATTTGCCCATAGCTGGGACCGTAACAGGTGCTACCACCCTGGGTCAGGGTGGACCTGGGAACACCAACAATTAAGAGGTGGTTCCACGCTCCTCAAAACCTTGCTGCTGGATGTAGTTTATCGTCTTAACCAGGACGCGGATGTAGTTTATTGTCATACGCAAGACGAGTATATTTTGTATTTACTTTTTCTCATTGTTAACATAAGTTTTCACATGTTATTTCAAACTAGATTTTTTTTGCAACAAGCTGACGTGTGTTGAAATTCTCACAATATTTAGTATTATAGATTAAATTGTTTTTTTTTAAATAGTGGGGTTGTTTTGTATATTAAATAATACAACTTTTGATTTTTCCCAAATAATTAATGAAAATTCATTGTACTAAGCTACGCACCATAGTAAAACAAAACTGTGCGTACCCTCTTATCTGTTTGCCCTTCAACCCCAAATTTGGTTTCGATCGGTCAATATATGCCAGAAGACCAGAAGAAAAACAGGAAAAGGAAAAATTATTTGATATATCCCTCCGTTCAACCAAATGGTTAGTTTTAAGCTAGGACGTAAGTTCCTCGCTTTAATTGAAAAACACTTTCCTACGAATAGCAGACTTAGTAAGATATTTAATAAAAATACCTTAAAATTAAGTTACAGTTGCACTGAGAATCTAGAAAGAATAAAAAAAATCATAATAATAAAATCCTGGAAAAACGCGTGCACCAAAACAGTATTAATAAAAATCCTAAACTAAAATTAGACAAAAATAAAGAAAAATAATGTGTTTGTAGAAAGCCTGAAAAATAAATGCCGCATAAAATCTGTGATATACCAATGCACTATCTCATCCATTGAGAGTCCTAACACTGATAGGATATACATTGGTTCAACGAAGAATGAATTTAAAATTAGATGGAGACAACACAAACGTTCCTTGAGTAATATTAGAAGTAGAAATCAGACATCTCTATCCAAATATTTTTGGCATTTAAAAGAAATGAATAAAATAGCAAAAGTAAAATGGAAAATAATAAATAGAACAAGAACTTGTAAAATCTGGGATGACCCATGCCCTTTATGCCTACATGAAAAACTACACATTATTAAGTTTCTAAATAATGAAAATTTATTAAAACATAGACATGAGTTAACGGTTTTCTGCCGAAATCAACAAATTTTCGCATGTAATAATTAGCATAAAAAATTTAAAAAATTAAATTTCATAGTCTAATAAAATGTTTAAAAGATAGAAAAACCCTTTATGAAGCCGTCAAAAAAACAAATTGTAGTTCAGTGTGACGCGTTTAAGTAAGAAACAGCCCTTTAGAAAAAAAAACAAAAGGATAAATGAATAAATGAAATAAAACAAAATTCTTTAGAGACTTAACCACATATTATGGTGCCAAAAGCTACCTTTCGCTATGACTGACCAGACGATGTGCGCACGTGAATGGCATCATTCGCTTTGAGATGGATATCCCCACCCTACCTCGGCTTGACCTATTTCTGAAGGTGACTGATATGTGGATAAAAATTAAATCTTAGGCCCCTTACCAAAATGGTCGCCGCTGCCGTTTCCATAGTAATTAATTTTGAGAATGAACATGCTTATAAAGATGCCCAAATTTCAAGATTGGCTATTCCTAAATTTTCGCTTGAAGATGAAACAGGGCTTAATACTTGAACTGAAATTAATTTTAATAATTATATTGAGGTTTTCGGCTCTTGTTTTTGAAACATGAGAACGCTTATGTAGCGAAGAAATCATATTTTTTAAAAGATAATTATAATTTAAGCTCTACTTCTGTACGGAGCACTGTTTTTTTAAAAATAAGAACAAAAATAATAAAAAATTCCAGATTATTTACCTAACCTGTTCTTTCCTATTTTTCTACATATCTGCAGACACACACAAACACGCACAAACAGACAGACAGACACACACACACACACACACATATATATATATATATATATATATATATATATATATATATATATATATATATATGTATATATTGATGTAATCTACAAATGTTGCAAGTAGGAAATGTTAAAATTTAGTAACACTAGACATAGAAAAGTAATACAGTCTGGAAACACAGACCTTTACATTGGTAACTGATCCAAAAAGAAGTAAAAAAAAAATGTTAGAGGAAAAAGAGATGGATTCATAGTTTTTTTCTGGGTAGTTACTCGAAATTTCTCATTCGGAGTTGCTACCTATTTAACCACCAACACATATATATATATGATAGATAATTAACAGAACACACACACACACACACACACATATACATACATATATATATATATATATATGTATATATATATATATATAGAGAGAGAGAGAGTGAGATGGGAAAACTGTCACATTTTTTTATTTCGCGCATGCGCGTTATTTGTTTTTGATTTTGGCAGCTAGTAGAATAGGGTCAGTTGAAAACTGTCTGTGACAATAAGGGCACCATGAAGCAGTTCGCATCACCAGAAATTTCGAAACAGTATGCTGTACTGTTTGTTATTCGAACCGAAACCTCCAATACGAACATTTCTGAGTGTTTTGGTGTCAATCTGAAGAAAGAGTTGGATGAGTCTAATGGTAATTACGAAGGTTCAGCAGCTCGGAAATCTCGCTCTGATCGTTCTGTAAGAAAAGAACTCCCGAATTTGATGGTGAGCGCTTCACACTTAACACGGTCTACAAGTGCTTTGAGGAAGTAGAGCTGCCGTGGTTCAAGATGGTGGCTTTTGGAAGACCCTATGCCTGTCAATACGAATCTGTACCATATCACACAAACAGCGGAACCCAGTAATGGATCTCATACAATTTCTACGACCACATCACCCTTTACATCTGGCCACTTAACTTTCCTGATTGCAACATTCTTGATTATTATGTGTGGGGTGGAGGTCATTGTGAGAGCAACTAACTCTTTGGAAGACCAAAATTGAACTGAAGGTAAGGATTATGGCAGAATTCGCCAACTTAAGCAAGGAGGCCTAGGAGAAGAGTTGCAGGAGAGTCCGAAGTTGTCTTGAGGGCGTGGTTGAAGCCAATGGTGATTTTATTGAATAAATCTACTCTCAAGTTTTTTAAGATATTTTTGTGTAATTTTGGTAAATATATCTGTTAAAATGAAATGACTTGTTATTTTCATTTTTTTTCGTAATTTGGACGACAATTTATCCATTTCTCTCACTCTCTCTATCTTTATATATATATATATATATATATATATATATATATATATATATATATATATATATATATATATGGGGAGAGAGAGAGAGAGAACGGATGCGCGAGATTGAGATGAAAAACAGGGAAAAAAACGAGAGAGGAAGTTAGACAGGCTCTTGAGGAAAAATTAATAAAATAAAAGAGGTAATTATTGTAGGCGATATTGTTCTATTTGATTCCATTATGAAACCAAATCTTTCAAAGAGAATTCCCAGGCTAGACAGAAATCCAAGTTTATTGTCAATTCAGTGTAAAGAAAGGCTATTTAGGCAGCTTGACATCATCTGATTCTTTTAATTCGTACGAGGAACAAGTGGACATCAATGAACAAATTCTGTGCATTTAGTGTGATAGCGCCATTAATATAGAACATAAAAGACTTCGCCTTGGTTGCTTCATTTATTTCCCTTTTTATCAAGCTGACCTCTCATTTGTTTCCATTGAGTGACTACAGAAACGGTCTTTTGTGCCTACCATCAGAGCGTTTATATTTGAACAGCAGAATCGTGACTACGATGTGCGCGGTTTCAAATACTGGTAAAATGCTTGTAAAATAATGTCCCAATTTTAGTGATAATAAAACTAAACACGGCCAAAGGTTACAATTGATTTCTCAGTAACTGAATGATCATGATCAAAATTAACAAAAAAAAAAAAAAAAAAAAAAAGCAAAAAAAAAAAACACAAAAAAACATAATGAAAACACTTTCGCTTACTATCGTTGAATGAATCTTTAATACTGGATGAAAAACCAAATTAACTTTTAGGCTTACAGCTATATAGCGTTGAAACACCGGTTTCCGTCCAATCCACGAAATTAAGCACGGTTGAATACCTAGATTAGTGACTACTTGGGAATGCCAGACGCTTGGGTGTGCTACTGGTTGAATGGATAATGGCTCGGAATTGTTAATCGGGGAGTCGAGTTCAAATTTCAGTATATTCATTTACGCGCACATACCCTTAGGAAAGGTATGAGACCACATCTTCTCTCCCAGTTATAGGTTAATTAGTCTCACTTGTATCAATAAATTATTATTATCTCCCAAAATATTTTACAATCTATAAATAATTTCTTGCATTAAATAACCTGCAAAGTATTGAGAAGCCGTAGAAAACGAATCAATCAATAATAAAAAAAAAACAGTTAACATCTAAAGCCAAATTCTACCCTAATTTAAACTGTGAACAGGAATTTATAAGATATGGAAGACATGGAAACAGGTGTTTTTTTTAAAGCGTTTCACCCCAAGCAAGGCGGGAAGCCACTGGCACGCAAGGGGTTACAGAGAGTTGGAGTGAGAGCTAATAGGAGTGATAGAGGAAAGGATGAAAAGAAAGTTAGGGGATAGATCAGGGCATCTGGAGACGTCGATTGACATTACATTTGAATAGCTGGAGATTATAGCTATCAAGGAAACAGGAAGAGGGGAGGGAGTTCCACAGGCGAGAGGTGCGAGACATGAAGCTATTGGAGTAGAAGAGACGGCTACATTTAACATAGGTACCTCCACGAAATCGCTTAAAAATGAGCATAGCTTGATGAAAAACAAGCTTGCCGAAAACAAAATTGTATCGTCTAAATGATTATGTTATTATTAAGAGGAAAGACCAAACTTTTTTTAATTATTTAAAAAAATTTTTTAGAACATTTTAAATTTTGATTAAAAAAACCTAGTTTCTTTTTGTATCAACGGAACTAGTAAATAACAGACAATTTTTAGCACGCTTTTTTTTTGTATGACAAACATTAATTTGGAAAATCTTGCAAAAATATAAATAATTGTCGGATGTTAATGAATCTTTCAGGAACTATTCACAGATAATCGTAATTATTATAAATAAGTTTTTTTTTTTTTTATTAAAGTCATAGCAGAAATATTTTTTTATATTTATTACACCCCATAACTAATTTTATGAAAACGCTAGAAATTCGATAGTCTAGTTTAATGATTACAATAGTTAAAAGCCAAAGGCTTTGAGGAATGCAAATCATGTTTTTTTTTGTTTTTAATTGGACCCCCCCCACCTGAAAATCAGCTCTGAATTGTAACATATAAAAATCAATAAAACAAAGATATTATCTAATTTCAAATACTTTTATTTGCTTTTAGTTGTTTTTATGAATATGGCCAATATTTTCTGAAAGCAAAAAAAAAAAAAAAAAAAATTTCGATGAAAAATGAATTTTTAATACAATTATTTGTTTTTTCTTAATTATAATAGATTTTTACATTCAATTTTTAAAAATATTATAAAATTAATTAAAAGCCGCATCCAGTTTCGTAAATGTCTTTATGAGATCTTATTTTACCGCGTTGTAAATTGTATCATTTTGACTAATCAGAAAACCCGCAGTAATTAAGAAATTTAATTGTGTGCTTATAATTGGGCTGTAAGTACGGAAGACCAACCAGAATACAATGAAGTTGCGTTATTTGAATTAAGCATTGTTCTCCACTGTTAAGGCCTTTACTTTTGCGAAACACGTGTAGAGAAATTAATTTGATTTTTCAATTTCGACTGAGAAAAGTATCAGTATCATCTTAGGAAATTTATATGATCTTATTTTTATATTAATCTCAGTTATGACATTTTTCCATAAATGAAATATCAAAATTAATAATAAAATGAATGGAAATACAAATAACAGTAAAATGCAATAAATGTACATAAAATTATAGTATTTTATGTTCACTTCTGATAAAATTTCATAAGAAAGGTACCTATAAAGTAATTAGATGCCTTTCTTATGACATATGAAATTTAATCTCACTCTTAACAGTCTTATTTTAATTTCTTTATAATATATTTTTTATAAAGTATCGTAAACGTAAAGATGAAAGCTAAGTACAAAAAAAATTAGAGCGCTGAAAGTTTTCCTTAAAAATAACGAGGTAAATAATTTGTTCACTTAAATGTAAATTATTTCACTTTTCTCCTTCCATAGAACAAATTAGCCTCACGGAATCCGTCAATATGTCATTCATCACCTGTCAAGTGATGCGAAACTTTATGACCTGCTTTGTTTTATTTTTAAATTACATCTTTTCGGCGCAGAAGCTAAGATAAGGTTGGTTCAAAATATTTTAAATAAATATTATAATTTTTGATTTTCTTAAAATAAGTTTAGAAAAAATGATAATTGATATTTAAAAGAATTTCAAAGTGAGATTTCCAGTTTTTTATAAAATTGAAAAAAATGGTCAATTTTGCTGACTCCAAAACAATAAGATTTTTAACGAAAATTTCGGACGTGCTAGGAACGATTAAAAAATGTAAAAAAAATACCCCCAAAATACTTTGATCTTTTCTCTTAATAACAACATAAACATTTAGACGATAAAATTTTGTTTTCGTCAAGTTTGGCGTCTTTTTCATCATGCTATGCTCTTTTTTTTAGCGATCTTGTGGAGGTACCTAATTTAACGCTTTCGACAGTGAAAGGGTGTGAGCGAGATGCCAGCCTAGTAGAAGGCTTAAATTCATGAAGTTTGAGATCCAGAAAAGTTAGCATTAAAGTATTTGTAAAAAAGACAAAGTTTACTATAAATTGCAATTAAAATGAACACATGACAACTTGTAAATGCACACAGTAATGTCTTGAGCTGGAAAATACTATCCATCGGTAAAGATGCAGGAAAAATGATAGGTTCCCTGTACCACTCCAGTAAGTACCTGACTCTTCTACCTTAATAAGTGCCAGATCAGAACGAAATTGAAATAAAGTTGTCATATTTAGGAAAGAGCTACCGAGACCTCACTTTCCAGTCTTGATAGAGCTCAAGAACGTCTCCGGATCTATGTGGGCGACGAATTATTTTCCACCCTCAAATTTCTCTTTCACAGGCAGGATGTGGTTAGTCTCTTACTGCTCTGTCGCTGTTATCATGGAAAGCGCTCGTGCAAACTGCATGTCTTGGTTCCATCAGGTTTGACTTTGATAGCTAAGACAAACTACCCACACTCCCCACGTATTTCATCAGCGAGAAGCAAGTTTTATTTGAACAGCCTCTTCCTGCAAACTTTTGTCCTGTTTGCCCGATCAGTACAATCTTAACCTGTTCAAGTCTAGGGTTAAACGTTATCTTCCCTCCGATTGGTATACTAAACCTTAATATACGCTTGTACATTGGGTGGCCCCGAGCCTTGTCAATGTAATCTTATAGATAAACCTTCTTGCACGGTCTATTATCTTTGTTTTGCTATATTCAGATACACTCCAATATTTCTTAGATGGGCGTCATGGTTGATAGCTTGCAAAGGATTTTAAGTAAAACAATTTTTTAAAATTATTTCACCTCAAACAAGGCAATACAGTCACTAAGATGCAAGGGGGCTGCTGAGTGTTAGAAAATATGAGAAAAATATTATTAAGGAGTGAGAAAAATAAAAGAAAAAGAATTAAGAAGTAGATAACGATTGAAATTTCATTTAATTTTTTGAAGATCAACGTTGACTGGAAAGCAAGAAGGGGGAAGAAAACTGTTAGCAGATGCCAGGTTAGGACTAATAGCATTGTAAGTTATTCTTTGTATTTTACCAAGAATCTTTGAATACATCTATCTAGCTATCTTAATATTCTCATATCAACATCAATCTGCTCATCTCTCTCTATCTATCTATCTATCTATCTATCTATCTATCTAAGGCTGTCTTTCTTCCTCATTCTCTCTCTCTTTATATATATATATATATATATATACACACACAAAATATATATATATATATATATATATATATATATATACACGTATATATTTATATATATATATATATATATATATATATATATATATATATACACACATTCTGACAACATTAAATCTTAGTTTTACGTAGTCCTACATGCAAGGAGACCACTGGCGATTGGTTGAAGGCGACGGGGACAGGTGAAGGATATCACTGGGAGTCCTTAGCTGGATATCTACACGGGTGATGGCCGTTCTGCACAAACATGTGAGCAATTGTGCAGTTCGTTTCCTCCTTCGATGACAAAGCAGCCCTTTTCAGGGACAGCACTGCTTTCCCCATGCCGGGGAAGGGCGATAAAAGGAGCCCTAAACATTGCTTGCTCACATATTCACCTTGGCAGCTAACTGCAGCTGTCTGGGTATCCAGTATCGCAGTCAAAACAATCGAAAATCAATGACTTTTTGGGTCTTGGAATGTTCGCACCCTCCAGGACAATGTCGATGTGCCTGAACGCAAAACAGCTCTAGTGTCTTGAACTTTCAAAGTACAACATTGATATTGCAGAACTTGGTGAAACTCGTCACTCTGGAATCGCTCAGTTCAAGGAAGAGAAGGGTGGGTATGTTTTCTTCACAAGTGGTAAAGGTCCAGATGAGCCACGTCTCTCTGGAGTAGGCTTTGCTGTGAAATCAGAACTTGCGCGTTCATTGCAGTCCCTGCCCAAAGGTCTGTCAGATCGTATCATGACTCTAACCCTTGAGTTAGAGCTTGAGACGCGCGTAAAACTTGTAAGTTGCTATGCACCAACAATGAGTAGGCCCGATCAAGAGAAAGACGATATTTATCAGCAGTTACGGGAAGTGATCGGTGGCATTCGCCACAAGGATAAGCTCATTCTGATGGGGGATTTTAATGCAAGGTTTGGTGCTGATTCCCAAACGGGGGGAGGGGTTTTGGGACGTCATAGAGTTGGGAAAATGAATGATAATGGTCTCCGTCTCCTTTCCTTATGCAGGGAGTTTAATCTCACTATCACCAACATAGTTTTTCAACAGAAGAAATGCCACAAAACTACTTGGATGCACCCTCGTTCAAATAACTGGCATATGATTGATTATGTTATCACAAAGAAACGCGATATTCGCGACTTCATGATAACGCGCGCATTTCATACCAGTTGTTACCTATCTGACCATGCCCTGCTGCGCAGCAAAACTTCTCTTTGTCTTCATCGCCGGCGAATTCAGAAATCAACTGTCCCTAGACGTCTTAACGTTAAGCCATTGAAGAATCCTGAAGTACAGATAGCATTATCCGACAAGCTGGATGAAAACCTAGAGAACGTGGAAGTGAATGATGACATTGAAAAATCCTGGAAAGCCCTACGCGATGCAACACACGCCACTGCATTGGAAGTGTTAGCTTGCCAATACGTAAGCATCAAGATTGGTTCGACGATCAGAATGTTGAAGCGCAAGATCAAATCCAGAAAATGTACCGGGCCCACACGGCATGGATTGATGACAAAAATTCTGCAATGAAAAAGAAGGCTTACAAGACCTGTAAAGCACAAGTGCAAAAAGTACTGCGACAAATGAAAGAGAAATGATGGGCTGATCATGCAGAATCTATTCAAGCAGCATTCAATAGGAAAGACACAAGGGCCTTTTATGAGGGAATTAAGAAAATTTTTGGTCCTCAACAATCTGGAGCTTCGCCTATTTCCGCGGAAGATGGAACCTTATTGACTGATAGAAGTGATATTTTAAACCGCTGGAAAGAACATCTTGAGACAGTATTAAACACTTCCTCTGTTACGGATGACGATGTTATTGAGTCAATTCATCAGTTTCCTGAAAAAACAGAATTGTCTGAGCTACCGACTCTACAAGAAGTCTTTGACGCTATAAAACAGATAGCCATGGGTAAGGCACCTGGCAACGATGCTATACCACCGGAAATGTTTAAGAATGGTGGCCAAAAGTTGGCTAAAAAGTTGCATGCTCTTTTTGTTTCCATATGGATAACTGGGAAGGTTCCCCAAGACTTCAAGGATGCCTCCATCCTTCACCTTCAATCATCGCGGCATATCATTTCTTTCAATTGCTGGTAAAATTCTATCCAGACTTATACTCAACAGATTACTTAAGCATGTTGTTGATGAAATCTATCCTGAATCGCAGTGTGGTTTTCGCGCTCTTCGGGGAACGATTGATATGATATTTTCTTTGCGTCAAGTATCTGAGAAAGCTCGCGAGAAAAACCAGGAGTTGTACATGGTGTTTATTGATCTTACCAAGGCATTTGATACTGTGAACCGTACAGCTCTTTGGAAGATATTGAAGAAAATTGGCATCCCAGACAATATGATAAAAGTTATAATATCTTTTTATGAGAGTATGAAAGCATCAGTCGTGTTCTCTTCGGAACAGTTCAATGTAACCAATGGCACCAAACAAGGATGTGTTATGGCTCCGGTTCTGTTTGCTCTATTCTTCTCTGTTATGTTGAAACACGCATTTTCAGATGTTGTTACTGGAGTAAAATTTCAGTTCCGTACAAGTGGTGGAATATTCAATCACCAGCGCTTCAAAGCAAAAACGCTCCTTCGTAAAACAATCATCAGGGATTTGCTATTTGCAGATGATGCTGCACTGGTTGCAACCTCCCTCGAGGAAGCTCAACTTCTTGCTGATCGGTTTTCTGCTGCATGTAAAGCTTTTGGCCTAACCATCAGCATAAAGAAAACCGAAGTCATACATCAGCCCCGACTTACACCAAAGCAGGTGCACGGTGTGAAACAAAATCAGCCAGCCCACAATTTTCCAATATCCCCTATCCGAGTCGATGGAAGCAATTTGAAATATGTTAAAAACTTCACATATCTTGGTAGCGTGGTGAATTCAAGTGCATCACTCGATAATGAAATAGTGAATAGAATCTCTCGTCCTAGTAGTGCGTTTGGAAAATTGAGTACCCGATTATGGAAAGACCGAGGAATAAGCCTGAAAACAAAGATAGCAGTGTGTAAAGCCATCATACTTACCACACTACTGTATGCATCAGAGTCATGGACACCCTATCGTAAGCAAATTGAGCAACTTGACGTCTTCCACAAGAGATGTCTTCGTATTATTTGTGGTTTTAATCTTAAAGACCGGGTATCTAATGCAGACTTGTTTACATTTTGTGGCGTCAGTGGAATAGAAAGTTTTCTGATCCAATCAAAACTTCGCTGGGCAGGTCATGTTGTTCGCATGGACGATAGTAGGATACCAAAGCAACTCATGTACAGTCAGCTTGATGGTGGTAGCCGAAATGTTGGACGACCTTGGCTTCGCTACAAAGACAAATTGAAAGCTAACCTTGCAGCTGTCCAGATCAATAGCAGAAATTTTGAGCTCAATGCTAATGATGGAGATGCTTGGAAGAGTATGTGTCACCAGCGAATCAAACATTTCTCCACGGCTGGTATTCACAAATTAAAGGAAACTAGGCTTAGAACAAAAGCGAATGCAAATATACCAGCGACGCTTTCTCTCAACCCTCACGCCTGCATCCGCTGTGGCCTTGTGTGCAGGTCTCTAGCTGGACTCAAATACCATCTTCGCCTGAGCGTGTGCAGGCACAAAGAATCGTAAACAGGGATATTTGTCAGGACCTTATACGTCGAAATCGACGGGAGAATCTATCATATATATATATATATATATATATATATATGTTTGTGTGTGTGTGTGCGTGTGTGTGTGTATATATCTTTGGTTGTTTCCGTGAAAATACATATGAGGAATTACTTTCAGAGTAAACACGCATATTTCTACTTTTCTATAGAAACATCTATGTTCTTTATATCTAGGTATTTTTCAGTCTTAATCTTTTATCTATGTCTTATAATCTATTTGCATTGTAGTGTTACCTTTACTTTTCTGCCACTAAAGAAATTCTACTAAAGACTACTGGGTGACAATCTTTGAAACAACGCATAAGAAAAAAACGTCAAAGTCTAATTCTATTTCCAGAAACATCTTGTTTCTTTTTTTCTCACTAGTTCACAATTGTTTCCAGCTTACTTGCGAACATAAGCATATTTTTAAATCTTTTTTCCCCCTAGCAATTCAATAAAGCCACTAAGATGTAACGGATTACTGAGAATGTTAACGAGAGAGAACGACGAAAGAACAGGAATTTATAAAAGACAGGAGGTAACAATTGTTACTGCAGTTAAATATTTGAAAGTTCCATAAGCGGAGTTTCTGGAAAATTCTAGAAAAATCGCGATATATGAACACCTAAATTTTTCATTAAACCCAATAAATATTAATAATAAATATTATTTCCTGGTCAAGGAACAACAAAACAAGCGCAAAATAGCAATAGAAAGGGCACTGCCGTCCGAAGAGAAGTAAAATACAATTATCGGCTGCACAGTAAAAGTCATCATCAGCTTCATCATCAACATTTCTACTGCAAAGCAAATTAATCACCATCATCATTCAAATTCTACTTCAACTTCTTTAGTGTTGAATACAGTAACAATCTTTATTTTTTTTAAAATCTAACGTGTCATTGCTTGACACTTGTCCTTGTTATTAATAGAGTACTGTAATGTGTGGGTTGTTAACAGTACAGGGAGGGTTTTAAAAGTCCATATACACGTTAAATAAATACTGTAAATATGGCGGCCTTACTTCGCGGAAATTCAGTTATGGCGGCCGGCCTCGGAACCAATCTATCGCGATAAACGAGTGATCACTGTATATAAAAAAACTGCGTGACGCCTGTAGGAAAAGTGAATGGATCTGAGATGCCAGGTCAGGATCAGCATAATTGAGGATTTTTCTTTGTATTATATAAAGAATCTCTAAATACATAGCAAAAGCGCCTGACTAGATGTAACAGGAATATTCAATGCGTGGGCGAAGAATAGGTTTTTTTTCAATGCGTAAGCTTAGATTTCGGTGTGAAGGGTTGTCTACCATGACACAGAGAAACAATTTGCTGGACAGCAGACTAAGCACTTTCTAATAATTTTCAAATTTAAGTCTCACACAATCTTTTACCGGAGCATTACACACACATACGTAGGAAAAATGAAATCTTTAGACAGACACCTTTAACATCTTTTCCGGTTAGTTTTTGTTCAGCTAATAAATCCTGTTGTTGCTCATTGTATGTAGTTGGCTGTATATCCAATCTTACGAGGAACCTCCCATGCATCCAGTAACCTACCGGGTAAATATTCATTCTGCATATCAATCTATCTTTATACTTTACACACAAACACACACACACGCACACACACACATACACACACACACACACACACACACACACACACACACACACATATATATATATATATATATATATATATATATATATATATATATATATATGGTTTGGTTTGTTTTGTTTTACGGTATATCAACACCAATGGGTCATTTAATGCTCACAACTTTTTTTTCCTGATAATATTCTTGTTTTGTCAAAAATCTATTTGTAGTAAATTTTTTCCTCGAAAATATATATCTGGTAATATTATTTTAAGAAATGTATTGGTGGTAGTTTTTTTCTTCAAAAATTTATTTCTGATAATAATTTTGTACAAAGTATTTCTGGTATTAAAAGCTATTTTTACACTTTTAGAATGATTTTTACCTCAGTTACGGGGTTAAGTATTTGTCCATTGCTGGCACCCTAACAAGTACTACGACCGTGGGTCAGAGTGTACCTGGGAACACCAGCAATTAAGAGGTGCTTCCACGCTCCTCAAAACCTCCTGATCAGAAGCCTTGTTGTTGGACGTCTTAGATATATGGAGTGTAACAGCAAAATTGTCCGATTGTTAGATTACGGTTTGAACCGTTATATTTTAGGAATGATTAAAGATATCTTTCTGGAATTTTCCGAGGTTTTATAACATTATTGGATTCTATTTTTCTATAACAATGTATTTAGATCAAGAAAGCACTTAACCATATATTTTAACAGTTAGATTTTGAGATTGACTGAGACCTTTTCAGTACCCATCGTATATATATATATATATATATATATATATATATATATATATATATATATATATATATAGAGAGAGAGAGAGAGAGAGAGAGAGAGAGAGAGAGAGTGAGTAGGTCAACTATATCAAAAAGAATGCTACATAACCTTAAAGAACCACAAACCAGATGTTGAGGCTAATCCCACTACAAGGATAATAAATCCTACAAGACCGGATATCGGAAAAATTAATTAAATGATCCTTGAAAGGGTAAATAAACAAATTAAAGAAAAAATAAGCCTGAAACTTTGGATTAATACCAAGGAAGTGATAAACTGGTTTACTTATATAAAAGAAAAAAAAACAATTGTACGCTAATGCAGTTTGATATTGAAAATCATTACCAATCAATATCTAATGAACTATTCATGAATCCATTGGACTTTGCCACCCACTATACGGATATTGCAGATGAAGAAAAGAACATTATTGTAAATACGAAAAAATCGGTACTGATACATAAAGGTGAGCAATGGATAAAGAATTCATATGACCACTTTGACATCACAATAGGATCACTAGCCTCAGCTGAGTCTTCTGATCTCATAGGTCTTTTTATATTATACAACCTTACAGCGCACCGTGATATTAATATAACTGACATTGGTTCGTACAGAGCCGATGGTCTTATGGTTATTAGATACTCAACTAACTTCAAAATAGATAAAATTAGAAAGGTATTATATAAAGAATTTAAAAGCATGGGCATAAAAATTACGGTTAGTACTAAATTAAAAAAGTTAACTTTTTTGATATAACATTAGATTTAAAGAAAAATACATACGCGCCTTATAAAAAAACTAATACCAATCCTTGATATATACGCCCTAAATCAAATCACTGCCCCATCTATAATTAAACATATACCGCTATCTTTCCGAAAAAGTATAAGTACAAATTCAGCAAATGGCAAGATTTCCGATGAGCATATCAATTCCTATAATAAAGCTCTAAAAGTTAGTGGCTACAAAAACCCAAGACTAACTTATATTAAAAATGAAAATGGAAACCATAGAAAAACAGAAGTAGAAAAATAATTTGGTATACGCCATACAACCAAAGGGTAAAGAAAAAATTAGGGCAAAACTTCCTCGCATTAATAGTCAAGCATTTCCCTAGTAAACTAAGTACTATTTTCAATAAAAATACACTAAAATTGAGTTACAGCTGTACGGGAAACTTAGAAAATATTAAGAAACATAATACTAGTATCTTAAATAAACACTTATACCAAAATGAAAAAAATTTAGACAATGGAAAAATAAAAATAAAAACTGATGAGGATAAACAAAAATTATGTAACTGTAGAAACCTTCATAATTGCCCTCTACAAAATAAAATGTCGCACGGAATCATTAGTATACTAATGCAATATCTCTTCGATTGAAAATCCTGAAAACATAAAAATATATATTGGTTGCACTAGCCATGAGTTCAAAAAAAGATTGAACCAACATCAAAGTTAATTCAGGATAAATAAATATAAAAATCAAACATCTCTCTCGATGTACTTCTGGCACCTAAAAGAATCAAATAAAACACCTACAGTAAAATGAAAGTTAATAAGAAAAGCTAGAATATGTAGTTCATTAAATGACCCTTGTCCTTTGTGCATACATGGGAAACTATATATTACTAAATTTAAAAAACAAAAATTACTGAATCAGAGAAATGAAATAGCTATTTTATGCCGTCATTGTCAAAAATGTTCCTTAATTAATATTTAAAAATAAAATTAAAAAGTGCGACCTGGTAATATACATACTTATATTTAATGTGAAAAAATAATTTTATATACTGCAAGTAATTCTATTATATTTACTTGTTTTATAAATAAATAAAAAATATAGTCTATTAAAATTAAAAGTGAAAATATTTTAAAGTTGTATTTAAAATTGTAGTTAAAACGAATCCTAACCTAAACATCTTTTAAAATTGTAGTTAAATAAAACGTATTCTAACCTAAGCACCTCTCTCAAAGTACTACAAGCACTTAAAAGAATCCAATAAAACACCTACAGTAAAATGAAATTAGGATGAAAAGCTAGATGTAGGTCATTAAATGACCCATGTCCTTTGTACTTACATGAGAAACTATATATTACTAAGTTTATAAAAAATAAAAGTTTACTAAATCAGAGAAATGAATTAGCTATTTTTGCCGTCATTTACATAAATTTTACTTAAATAATATTAAAAAGAATTGTCACCTAGTAATATACATACTTATACTTGATGTGAAAATAATTTTACATACTGTAAGTAATTCTAATACATTTACTTGTTTTAAAAAGAAATATAGTATATTAAAATTAAAAGTGAAAATATTTTTTTTAAATCGTAGTAAAAACGTATTCTAACCTAAACACCCCCTAAAAAATCTTTAAGTATACAAATAGAAAAAAATACCGTAAGAATTTTTACCGTTAACAAGAAAATTAAAAAAAAAAAATACAAACGACATGCATTTAACGGATGTCAGAATTCGTTGAAAAATACATCCCTACCCCTACCAAAACGAACACCCTTCTTCAAACTTAACTAATAACTGATACAACAAAATACAGCGATGATGAACACGCAAACACCCCTTGTCTGGATGAATGGATTTCTCTGTATCCTTGGAAAGGTAAATTATATATATATATATATATATATATATATGGAGAGAGAGAGAGAGAGAGAGAGAGAAAGAGAGAGAGAAAGACAGAGAGAGATGCACACACAGAAACACACAGAGACCCCCCCCATATATATATATATATATATATATGATAGGGGGGCATAAAGTTATATGAACTTTTGCATATCTGAACATAACAAATTTGGTCCGTTGTAGTTCTAAAGTTACGCAACGTGTCATACGAAAGGTTTTTCTACATATGTCATACATTTACCCTCCTCTCTCGCTCTCTCTCTCACTCTCTTTCTCTCTCCATATATATATATATATATATATATATATATATATATATATAATGATTTATTAATTTTGTATCATACATCAATTTGATACGTGTAATAGAAGGAGCAGATATTACGTTCTGATCTTAAGGAGATGTTCCTCTTGGAAGGACAGAAATCAAGGTGACCTACCTTGATTTCTCTCGTTCCAACCTAAATAATCTTCTTACTTTTACACGTTCTATGCTCATATATATATATATATATATATATATATATATATATATATAAATTTGTGTGTGTGCGTGCGTAATTTTGTGTGTTTTTACGTTCGTGCGTAATTTTGTGTGTTTTTACGTTCGTGCGTATATTTATGTTTTCTGTATATTTTCAGTTGGAGTAATGTTGAAAATGGCATATCCATAAATCCTATTTTGATTTTTGTGCCCCGGAAATATTTTTAACATACCCAAGGAGCTCAACGTGATCCAAAACTCTCTACCCGCCTTTATTCTTCCTCTTTGCCGTAAGCTCAGCGCATTACTACGGCCCTGTCCTGCATCTTACAGTTTCTGCTTTGTCTTCTTGCCCACTACAAATTAATGTAGCTCCCCAGCTTCAAACCCCTTCATTATTATGTGTGGAGCGCTATTGAGCGGATGACGAACAAATTTCTTGTAACACCAAAGATGAACTGAAGGCAAATTTTATGACAGCATTCAGTAACTTAAACAAGGAAACCACCCAGAAGAGATATAATAGATTCCGAAGTCGTCCGGAGGCTGTGGTTGGATCCAATGGCAATTTTATCGAATAAATTTTATCTTTAGTATTTCAGGATATTTTTGTGCAATTTTAGTAAATATATCTGTTAAAATGAGATATCAGTGTTATTTTAATTTTTGCGTCATTTAGACGACAATTTATCCATCGCATCCAGTATGTCTGCATATCGTCTCATCACTTAATGTAACTTAACTGGCTTATGTCAATGTAATTGATAGGCATACAGACAATTAAACAAACATCATTCTAAGCCTTCACAGATAGGTTTAAGCATGCAAAACTGATATCAGCAAATATGTTCAAACAACAAAACATCGCCTGTAAGTCGTACACAGCTTCAACAAATTTAGCGAGGCTATCTATCTATCTATCTATCTATCTATCTATCTATCTATCTATCTATCGTAGTTCATATCTCTCTATATAACTTCTTACGTACGTAGGTACCTACCAACTTACCTACCTTACTGACTTTTCTGTTGAACAGATACTCCCGAATACGAACAGTAGAAGGTTCTTTGATAGAGCACGTTTTCTTAAATTCTTTGACCAGCCATATTCATTATCCCTGCATAAGCACCTAGGATAGAACATAGAATTTTGAATATTTTACGTGTTTATTTTGGTATCCCAGCCCAGAAATCTTTGATTGAGCAAGATTTCTCGAGTTCTTTTAAATGGTCATATTTTATTTTTTATCTTAGCAGATATATCTTTGATTGTGAAACTTTTCTTGACTTCTATGACAGGTCATTTTTGTAATCCTTGATAAAAGAAGGATTCGTTATTATCTGGAGTGTTTACATATTATTTTAGTACATGTAATTTTAACACTTTTATTGAGTTTTTTTACTAGCAGAAATATCTTTGATGGAGAAAGGTTTCTTCACTTCTATCAGAAATCAGGTGTATTACCATCGCATAAAAAAATAATTTGATAGAACAATGATCTTTGACTTTGTGGGCAAACGAATTCAAAAGGGTGTGACAATGAAAAAGTTAACCTTTTTCGGAATAATTCGAAACGTCTCTAATATCATATTTAATAAGATAGCAAATTCTTAACTTACATGCAAACAGGTATCATTCTTCCTGGTGGTCAGCCAGAATTAATCGTACGAAATCCTTTGAGGCAGATCCCAGTGCCATTCAGTTGGCAATGTATGCTGTTTTGAAACTTAATCTGATGCCAAATCCCTTGAACGCAGGGACTATTAAGTACGTGTCCTCTTTCATGACACATAATCCTGTCATCCATCATGTCTGAATTCACGTCGACGACACAGTAACATCGGCTAGAGATGCCACGATTGATATTGAATTGGGTAATATCGAAATCTTAATATTAGGTTGGTGCAAAAATAATGTCGTTTTCCCACATAGTAACATATGTGAGAGAACGACGTTATTTTTGCACCAACCTAATAATAAAAAAATAAACGGCTACAGAAAGTGCGAGATCAAGTTGACACTCAGTGGACACCATCAAAACATGTCACAAACAGGCTAAACAATGATATTAACAAACACTGAAAGGGAAAAAAACGAAAAAAGATTTTTTTTCATGAGAAAGATTTTGATAAATAATCATTTCGTGAGCAACGACGAAGATTTAGAGGAAATGGAAACAATAAAGACATCCTTAGAATCAGAAAGAGCTCAACAAAATTCCAAGGGCACATAATGAGGAAAGACGACTTGGAAAATATGATACTCACAGGAAAGATTTAAGGGGAGCTTGACAGAGAAAGACAACACATAACGAGTTTGTGTAAATGGATTGCGGAACAAAGATTTTTTTCGAAAGATAACAGAAAGACAAAAATATTAAGAGCTACAAAGAACAGGAAATTTTAGAGAGCCATGATCGCCCACGTCTTGGAAGGACACGTCACATCGAAGAAAAACTATTTTATCAAGACGATCTGAAACTTCAAATAGAATTTCTGATAATTTTCATAGTTTTATATTTCAATTTCCAGACAAGAAAGTTTTTTAATAATTTCACCCCAAAGCAACGCAATAATGACGTAAGGGGTTACTGAATAGAAGAGTATATGAGAAAAAAGAAAACATTATTAAGGGGAGATAGAATTAAAGAAGAAGAATTAAGAATACAGAAGATCGGCAATGATTTTACATTGGAGATGATCAAACTTAACAGGAAAACAATAGGCCGGAAGAGAATTTCACAAACGAGAAGTGCGAGAGAAGAAACTTTTAGCATAGAACTTACGGATACAACTAGCTATTTCATTTGTAATATGATCAGCCAATCTAGTAGTACACTTAAATTTATAGTTTCGGTACCAAAGAGAAAAGCACACTGGAACAACTCCCTTGGAAATATTTATAAAAATAAACACAGGGAAGCCATGTTATCGTGGTGGAAAAGTGAGTGAATCTAAGCTGCCATGTCAAGACCAACAATATTGCAGATGCTTCTTTGTAGTTTACCAAGAATCTGGAAATTTGAAATATCACGTCTTTTATTATTTGGCTGATTATTGGTTTCTATAGTATATTCGTTATTATTGTTATTATTATTATTATTATTATTATTATTATTATTATTATTTTTATTATTATTATTATTATTATTATTATTATTTCCTTTGATTTCTGACCTGTAAACTTTCTTTCCGGATCCAACCCAGAGACCTAAGGTTAGAAATGACATCATGACATTTTCCACTGACCAAAAATATATATATATATATATATATATATATATATATATATATATATATATATATATATATATATATATTACATAGATAAAGCCCTTCGTAAAGTGTGGGCTGTACTTGTCAGAACAATTTTTGTATCTCCTTGAGGCATGGACTTCCAGGAATCCCTTCAATTAATCTACTGGAATCTTTTTCAATCAACCCTAGAGCCCCAACTACAACAGGGATTGTTGATGTTCCCATGTGCCACATTTTTTAGATTTCTATTTCAAGGTCCTTGTATTTCGACAGCTTTTTGAATATATTCAAAGATACAGTGCAGTCATCAGGGACTGCCATATCAACAAGGAAGCACTTTTTTTGTTTGTGGTCTTTAATAACAATGTCTGGGCGGTTGGCCTTGATTGTTCTGTCAGTGTGTATTGTGTAGTCCCATAGAATTGTAACAGGTCCTATCTCCGTAACCGGGTCTGGGTGGTGTTCATACTAGTTTCTTTCAGCCTCCCTCCCGTAGAAGATGCATATTTTCCAGTGCAGATATTAGCCCTCTCTGTCATGCCAGGTGTTTTATTCAGTGGGTGCCAATGTCGTGCAACCTGATACAAGATGATCAATTGTTTCTGGATATTTTTCACAGAATCTGCATTTTGGGCTGACACAATATTTTAGTATATGTGCTTGATAATTTCTAGTTAACAAGCATTGGTCCTGTGCAGCAAGAATAAAACCTTCAGTTTCAGCTTTTAACCCTGGACTACGTAACCACTATTATCATTTTGATCACTATTATTATTATTATTATTATTATTATTATTATTATTATTATTATTATTATTATTAATCATTTCTTTAGACCAGATGGTCAATTATTATCATTATTATTATTATTATTATTATTATTATTATTATTATTGTTGTTGTTGTTGTTGTTGTTGTTGTTGTGATTCTTCTCTTCTAATAGTAACGCAGCGTGGTGAGCAGTCTAAGAGAAGACAACTCTGAACTGAAAACCGTATATAGCTCTGTTTTAGCAAATTCTATCCAGATCAAGAGTTCAATATTCTCGAATCCTTTGTTATATTATTATTATTATTATTATTATTATTATTATTATTATTATTTATTTGATTTCTGGCGTTTACAAATTTCTTTCCGAGTCTCGCTCATGGACCTAAGGTTAGAAATGGCATCATGACACTTTTCATTGTCATATATATATATATATATATATATATATATATATATATATATATATATATATATATAGATAAAGCCCTTCGTAAATGTGGGCAATATTTATTACATCAATTTTTGTATTTCTTTGAGGCATGGGCTTCCAGGAATCCAATGTGTCTACTGGAATCTTTATTATTATTAGTATTATTATTATTCTTATTATTAATTATATCGCTATTGTAACTTTCTGAGGTACCAGGCGTGCCATCATATCCAAATATAACACATTCCTTTAATTAATCAGTTGGAAACTATAGAACAGACCTAACCAAAAGGAAAACATCGGTAATGGTAAAACACTAGGCTGAATAGCAACCAGGTTCGCTCGGCATAACCACCCTTATGTTCGCGACTTGTTCTCTATTTATACTTGTCTATTCAATTTGCATACAATACTACAATAGTATTAAAGTTTCAGATAAATATACAAGTCATGCAAAGCTGCAATATAATAATGACTGATGAAGGAGTGCGTGTGTTGAAATTGTGCTTTCTTGCTTTATGTCTAGCAATATCGTTAACGTTTTATACATAGTAATGTTTTCTACTGTAGTTAAAATACATTGGTAATGTTTCTTTTTAGTGCAATGATAT
>OZ010580.1:6591102-6618602 GCA_963932145.1 Acanthosepion lycidas
GAGAGATTAATCTTGAAAACTCAGGATATTAAAACCCGGATTATTTCGAGTATCCGTCAGGTGTTTAAACTTTTATTTCGAGCAAATTTTGCCTAATTGAGATTTCGCAGTACTTTATTAAAAAAAAAAAAAAAAAAAAAAAATAGGACACGAAAATATTTTCTTAACTCCAACGGGCGACAATTTCTGTGAAATAAAAACATTTTTCTTGCATTTTTCCTCAGGATAAACTGATAATTTATTTATTCTTTTCCTTCTTTTGCATTTCTATGTATCTGAAGAGATACCCGTGTACGAATCTCACCATAGTCGATTTGTCAGGAAGGAGACTTCCTGAAGTTATCAGACTAAAGGGGTCGATCCCAGCGTGCAGCACCTTTGAAAAGTATTTGACTAAAGCCTTGTGTGTGAAATTGGGTAGACGAATCCCTTGGGTGCTCTTGATAGCTGCGGCCGAGTACTTGAGCGTGCTGGACTTCTTCAAATTGTTGAACATGACAGACAACTGTAACTAAGTATAATATAACATCAATAAAGGTGGTCTCTGTGTGTGTTGAATAAACACAAATGCGCCAGAGCAAACGTCTGCAACAGGGATTGACTAGCCGTCCTAGTAGACAGGTTTCCTCGAATAACAGTGGCCAGCTATACCTAAATAACCTGATTAAAGAAGACAAGAAATGTGTGGTGAAAAACACGCAAAACCTTATTTCCGTCCCCTAACGTTATTTATGGACACGTTTCTGTGGAGTAGAAATATATGACTGTTGCTATGTTAAAGAAAGCTAAAGTACGCAGAGTGAAGCTTCAGATTGACTTTGAATTATAACATTCCTGGCAACTTCCATTGTTTATTGCGGTGCTTGGAAGGAAGGTGTGCAGAGTGTGGTTTTCTCACCACATCACAGCGTTTCCATCAGTGACAATGACTTTTGCAGCATTTTTGGCCAAGTACAACATGCGCCAGGTCCGACAAATACTATTTCTCCCAGTTTTCGAAGTTTGCGACCTTTTCGACTTTCCAAAAATCAAATCAAAATTGAAAGGAACAGGATTTCAATGCGTCGAGGAAATCCAAGTAAATGCGACGAGACAGCTTCTCACCATCCTAAAAAAGGAGTTCTAAGAATGCTTCCATCAATGGAAGCGATGCTGGTTAAAGTGTGTCGTTTCATAAGTGGACTACATCTCAATAACGTCGGGAAAGGCCCAAATCCATCTCTTCTCCCCCAGCTACGGGTTAATTAGTATGATTTGTATCAGTAAAAATCAGTATTATTTCCCAAAAATATCTTAAAATCTAAAAATATTTTCTGGCTTTAATGTGTAAGAAAGAAGAATGTAAAAACATATAGTTGATGAGAATTTCAGTTTGACTTATTCCACTCCGCCTCATGTGATCAAGTTCGTGATTGATTTTTATGTCATGGGAAATCAAGCCCTTTCAAATATCTGGATAGCAACCGAAGAATATGCGGATCAAGGTCCATAATACTGCATTTCACATTGGATTCTTTCAAAATCAGAAAGCAGTCGCAAAAATTAAGTACCGAAATGGATTTCAAGCTGATTTAGTACCTATCTTCGCAAATTGCTTTCATGTTAGCACACGTGTCCATCATTGTATTTTTCACCTGACTTAATCCGCCTTTACCTGTGTTTCATGTTCAATTCTTTTGATACAGGTAAGCCTGATTGGCATTAATAAAAACTGACAACGCACATTCAATATTCAAAAGTAGCGAAAAGGAATGTCACATAGAAATGTTCTATGTTGGAGGGTATTTGACATCTAATTATATACATTGAAAAAAAATCAACAATAACATCAGGATTAATACTTTCGCAATATGAATAAGATTTACAGGTACTTCGTGTTCTGAAATAAAATCAGTCACCACTAGGTTTTCCAGGGAAATAATATTTTAATGTACCAAGAATCCCCCAAATGGCATAATCATCCATATATATATATATATATATATATATATATATATATATATATATATATATATCCAGTGTCTTACAACGTTTCATCATTCCATGCAGACTTTTTGTTATCACAATATGGAATATCTAATAAGAAAGTTGATATAAAGAAAAAAGTAAAGAATATATATATATATATATATATATATATATATATATATATATATATATATATATATATATATATATATATGTGTGTGTGTGTGTGTGTATGTATATATATATATGTATATGTATATTTTTATATGGTGCGATATTATATATATATATATATATATATATATATATATATGGTGCGATAGGTAAATTGTCGTTTAAATTATGCGAAAATGAAAATAAAACTGATGTCTCATTTTAACAGATATATTTACGAAAATTAGACAAAAAATATTTTAAATTTATTGAATAAAATCGCCATTGGCCTCAACCACAACTTCCAGATGACTTCGGAATCTCTTGCAGCTCCTTCTTAAAGGTCTTTTAGTTTAAGTTGGTGAATGGTGCCAAAATTCTTGCCTTCAGTTCATGTTTGGTGGAGCAACGAGTTTTTTTTTTTTATCTTTCGCTGAATTCTGCCCCATACATTAAAATCAAGGGAGTTGCAGTCTGGAGTGTTAGGCGCCCAGATGCAAGAGGGTGATATGATAGCAGAAATTATCTGACAGCTATGCCTGGGTTCTCTTGCTTGTGTGGCAGTGTGCAGAGCCCTGTTCCCAGAGATAGTGCCTGACAGCAGCCTCCAACTCTTGATCCAGAGCAAAACTACCACCTCAAGGCACTTGAGTCCGACCGTTGAGTATGAGGTCGTGTGGAAAGAAGAATGGAGGCATAACGTTTTCATCACTAGTGATCACTCAAAACACCTTCGAAATTACCATTATACTCATCCAACTCTTTCGAAATTCTCTACACTGTCCTCAGAACATTTCAAATTCTCTGAAATGTTTTTATAGGAGCTTCCGTTGCGAATGCCAAGAAGTACAGCATACCGTTTCCAAATTTTTGGCCGTGTCTATTCCGTAATGGTGCTCTTTTTCTTCCAGTGTGTCAGTTATATGTCATGCGTGACACACGCTTAGGCGATCATGTATCTTTCGATACATGACTGACGAGGCAGATTTTTTTCCGCAGTAGGTTGCCATTTCTTTCTGTGGTAGACCAGTTGCCATCCAAAAATCTGGTCTGTCCTGCTATTTACCCAGAGCTAGTGGTGGGGAGAGAAGAGGATTCATACCGGTCCTAAGGGTATTAGCACATAAGTGAATGTAATGGATTCGAGTGGAATTCGAACTCGGCTCTCCGGTTCTTCAGTCCGAGCTACTATCCATTAATCCATGTCTACTCCATATCTGCCTAACTGACCATACTATAGTGTGCAGTCGATAGAATAAAAAACAACGCGCGTATTGCGAAATTAAAAATTAAAAATTGCGACAATTTACCCATCGCGCACACACACACACACACACACACACATATATATATATATATATATATATATATATATATATATATATATATATATATATATATATTGTATGACTCCTGATTTATGTTTTAAAATTTCTCATGCAAACATTGGTAGATATTTTGGCCATTTTCTAACGTTAAATAGATTCATTTATACATTATTACTTATAATCGGTGTTGTTCTATCTAAATTATCTTCAGTCCAAAGACATTCACTTTTCTGTGTAATCAGCAAACAGCCATTGGACACTTCTCGCTCCTGCCAGGAGATATTGCAGAGAGCAATTTGGGTTTAATGAAAATTTAATTGGGCAGAATCTCTGACAGAATATCATTTTTTCCCCCAATTTCAGTGAGTTTTCTGCTGAATTGGCACCATGATTGCACAAAGGGAACATGAAAATCTCTGAAGCTGCAATGGCATTTTGTTTTGTTTTTTTTTAATTTATAGTTTAGGTAAAATATAGTTCCCATAATAACTTTTTTTTCTCCGCTGAAAGTTTTTGTCTTTGCCGATGGAGAAGATATGCAATGCGAAAATGTTATTTTGATTGTGTTGAAGATTATATAATTTATCACTGACACGGAAAGATTCGAAATATTAAAAAACGTGCATGCATACAGACATACACATGTAAGTATATTGTCTCGTGCACACCAACTGTTCGTTTACACTGCCATTTTTTGTATGCAATCCTTGGATACTCAAAATAATCCGGGTTGTAGTATCCTGAGTTTTCAAGATTAATGTCTCCTCCTAGTGATGACCACCTCTGACATTTTATTAAAAGGAATCATTTTCTTTTTTATTGGGAAAGTTTTGTGATGTCAGCGAATACACGTTGCCACTTTTGTGATGCCAACGAATGCTTATTTTCAATTTCGTAATGCTCGTTGCCGTAGAGACCATCTAATCGCAGATACAACTCTAGTAACGCCGTTGAACAATACTGGTGCCAGACGCCTTCGAATATCACTCGCACTCAGAGTACTTGCTTGATAATACTCGTTCGAATAGTAATCCGTATAGTGATCAGTGTAGAGGAATAGTATAGAGAATAGTGAATTGTATAGTAATAGAGGATAGAAGTGCAGATCCGGATAGTATAGAGGATAGACTAGAAATACCGATCAATCTAGATATCACGCAACTTCTATACGTTTATTCTATGGTCACATGATCCACTTAATGCAATACTGGGATCGCCTGTGTTTGCTCAATGACGATCTATGTTCAAACTGAAGTGTCGGCAGTTACATTTTATTCCTATATAAGAAAAAGCATTAATCCTGAAGCCAATTTTTGAAACCTTCGTTACTTTGGTTTTCTTTTTAATCAGTTAGGCATAAAAGTCAATAAAATCTTTTTCAAGATTTTTAATCTAAACCCTTTATGATGGAAGGCTGATTTGATAATCTATTAGAACTTCTTCAGTAATGCTTTTCATTCTCAGTGGCATACGGTACGACTGTTCAGGTGGTGTAATAGATAGGGGTTCAGAATTAATTAATCGGAGTGTCGAGTTCGAATTCCAGTTGTTTGTTGCATTCCCTTACGCACAAATACACATGAGAAACTTATTAAACTCTCTCTTCTTCACCTCCAGATGTAGTTTAAACAGCAAAGCAAGTAGCAAACTCTCTAGCTATGGCTTGCAACCAGAGATGTAGAACGTCAATTCTGAATTCGAAACCATAACGAAAAATTCACGGGTTGACCTTTGACTAGGCTGAAGAAGCTGACAGGTTTACGATGAGGATATCGTAACGAGGATATCGGATGGGGTCAATGGAAAAAGTGGAGGTATTTTGCCAGGGTTAAATATCCTGATAATTTATTATACATGATTTCCCGTTATTTCCTTCATAAACTAATTGGTTTTTTAGAGGTATCCACGTGAACAAAAAAGGGCTGATTTTGATTGACCTATGCATTCCTATCGACCAAGATGTTTGATTTCTGTTTAAATATTAATCATGGTATATTTTATTGCAAGATTTAGTTACTTTTATAAATACGAGAACTCAGAACCATAAAAACAATCTAAGAGTCTTAGAAAGAAAGAAACTTGAAGGTCATTTTAACGACGTATCAATTTTTGTTTTGGCTTTTTAGTGTCAAACACAAGTCTTATAGCACACAAATCACAATGTACTAGAAGATCATTATATATAGTTCGAGATTTTTTTCTAGAGGCAAAAACGTTAACATCGGTCGTATTTCGCTAGTATGCAAATCTACACTAGATTAAAAAAAATTACATTGGTTTTGTTTACTTTGTTATCAAAGAGAAGACAGAGGTCTGGTTTACACTAGAGTAGACATTGGACACATTTAAACTTATATTATATATATATATATATATATATATATATATATATATATATGGCTGGTTTACCCGAGATACAAAATGATAGATACGACGCTGATTTTGCATTATTATAGAACAGTAGACTTTGGCTTTGTTCACATTTATTTGGAACAAGAAGACAAGTGTTTGGTTTAGGCTAGATTCAAAATGCTAGATACGTATTGACGCGGGTTCAGTTACCACTAGTATAAAAATGAAGGCATGTGTTCAGCTTGCTTACACTAATTTATACTAGATTCAAAATTGTAGACACAGGTCCAGTTAGCACTAGCATAATAAAATGAAGACGTATGTTCGTTTTTAAACTAGTATGAAAGCGTTAGACTTTCGCCTTGTTTACACTTAGATGAAAAAGATGTCAAAAGTCTGGCTTCAAATGATTTATCCGGGATTCAAATGGTAGACACTGAAATTCAAAATGGTAGACACATTTAATATTTACATTAATATCAGAAGGATACTATCTTTGGCCTTGTTTATACTTGGATAAAATAATAAACATAGGCATGGTTTACATTTGGGTCAATAATGAAGACATAGGCGTGGTTTATACTAGAATCAGAAAAAGTATATATTGGTCAAGTTTATAAACTATTCTGCAATTATCCACACAGAATGTATCTTCTCTCTTTGTGAAGGTAATATCTCACCGTTCTATTGAGAATTCAGTCGGTGTGTTCCGTGTCTTTTCGACAGAACTAAAATCAGTTTAAACCATAAACCCATATGATATTACAAATAATGAAAATACTGAATGCCAGAATCCCAAAGTAAACTTAAGTTTGTGTTTTATCTACAGAGGGTTGGGGTCATTGCATATTATGTGTAACTAATGCAGCAAATTCTTTTGTTGTCTTTATAGGATGAATGAATTATCTGAATAGATTGAAGAAATAAACATTAGCAGGCTTCGCCCACTCGCTATCATTTCGCATAGTAAGATATATTCACTAATTGAAATCCTTGAAATGATAATTTTAAATGAACATTTCATTCATAAATTGGTTTGTTATACTTAAAGAAAGTTTTACAAATAGATGGAAACTTGTTGAAGGCCAAGTAAAATGCAAATTTCAAACAATTTTCTGCACTATATAAGACAATATTCCTAAACAGAACTATTCTTGATATGAAAATCAAAACAATCCTCGAATAAAAGAACAGTAATGAAGGACAATTAATTAATGAAATAGATATTTAAAAAAAAAATATGCAAATTAGTTAAACCTGATGAGTGATAACACATAGAAGTAGATAATATATAATACAGATATTGAGCTTTTCAGCTTATAAAATTAAGTAGTAGGGCATGCTACAGCAATTTATTTACTTGCCCCCTCATTGCCTACTGAGTCAGATTGTGACACAAGATCGGTTTTTAACGTGGGGACCTGAGTGTTTTCATTCGGGCCTGTGGTCAAATCTTGTCTTAGCTTGTCAGAGTTGGTCTAATCTGGTCTTAGCTGGTCCAGACGCGAGCCGGTCCAAGCTAGTCGTAGCCGTGATCGAATCTCAGGCAGTTGGAGATTCGTCTTCAGCTAAGCTGGTCGAATTCTCTGCCTTCGGGAGGAGAGGAACGCGGACGAGTGTATGACGAAGGGTAGAGTATCGTCTGGGTTGGTGGACACGTTAAATTCGGCCTTGTGCCACATTTGACCGTGTGGGGCGGTTGGCAAATGTCCTTATAAAGTAGCTTTTTATCCGAAAAAATTCGTTGGATAATTGCGCTCTAATTTCACAATTATTCATATAGATCCCATAATGCAAGTTTTACTTAATTAGCTATTATGTTTCTCTAACTCTTCAAATGTTGAATGTATAACTTATTGTAATTTCTATTTTTCCATCTTTACACTCTATTTTTTTTATAAATTCTCCCCTGATCTGCCACTCATGAAATAAAAAATAATTATTTGTAAAGAAAGTAAGGACCTACGTACATCAAATCGTCTTTAAATTAAGTGGCAGCAGAAAAATTATTGTTGAACCTTTAAAAGGTAAGCGACATTAATTCGATACTTAAATACAGCATTAATTTTTAGTTCTGTAGTTTATTGATGCCTGTCACATCTACTCCACCTTAGCTATTGTGATAATGGCCAGACCAAGAGTCCTCCACAAGAGCTAGCTTGAATGCCGATCGATAGGGCTGCTTTTAAGCTAGTTTATAATAAAACGTGTACTGTAATTTTGTATACAAGAAGACAATGAGAGTTACTCCCCTTGAACCATGAACGCAACAATAATGGCTAGTATAATATATTAATATATATTTTAAACTCGCATAAACTGGCAACACTGAATCAGAGAAATCGTTTCCTGTGGCTATCCTTTCTAGGGGTATGAATCATTGCAATCGGACCAGTGGGAGCGGAAGAGTTGCTTGGATACACACACGCACATAACTGTACTTTATATATAAGATGACGAACAAAGCAACAAATTAAGATGACGAACAAAGCAACAAATTTTTTTAAATAGTTCATTCATCATTTTTCGCCGGTGTGGATACCACTCCCTTCCATCTCACAATTGTGTTACATAGGCAGGGTTAGTGCAATGGCCTAACGGTTGCGGGATTTTGTGGTTACCCGGCCCCTCCACTCAGACGTGGATATATTTTTTAAGTTATCTTCTTCTAGCCTTTCCCTGAAGAGGCAGGACTTATAAGGCAATGATTTAATGTCAGTGTTTCCTTCATCTAGACTGGTTTTCACCCAAGGCTATAGGACCGAGTCTGTCTTGCTATTTTACCCATAGCTGGGAGTGAAGAGATGGATTTATACATTCCCCAAGGGTATTATCATGTAAGTGAATGTAATAAACTCGACTGGAATTCGAACTCGGCTTCAATCCGAGCCGCTAACCATGCCTCCAGTATATTAATCGAATATTATATATTGTTATACTATTACTAATATAATAAATCTAATACTGAAAATACTTAATTTCAAATTCTCCGATAAAATTGAAATAATGAATTTTATTTTTCAGTTGTTAAAACGGATGTTGATATTGCACAAATATATGTTTTTTTTTCTTTTTTTTTGTTAATCTGTGTCATATAAAATCATCTCATATGATAGCAAAATAGACTTTGCAGTGAGAGTTCACCAGAGAAATCTGATGCAGTAAGACGTTGTTATAATAAGATACAACGTCCTAGACGTGAAGTGCAGATCCGCGCCTTCAATAAATGCCAACGGCTGCCTCCGACATGTAAACACGTTGACAACCCAGCTGCGTTTAGAATGTGCACACGTGGGATAAACCAGATGACGGGTAGATATGTATATATATATATGTGAGGGAAGTATGCGTGATAGACTCAAATCCTAGCATGAATGCAGAATTCACATTCAGAGAAATCCTCGAAGTAATATGTTGCTTAAAAGTTTGGTTTTCTCCTATGACAGGAAAACATCTGTCAAATGAAAGAATTACTTGCTTGACATTGTCTGGTAATTTTATGGATAGAATAGGCTCTTTAGCCTTTTCAGTAGGTAACTGAATGCAAAGCTAACTCTAGACATCAATTAAAACCTCATATCCAATCTGTTAGCAAAGATACTGGAAAAAAGACTTCTCTCTCCAAGAAGTTAATTTTTTTAATCATTTCACACCAAACAAAGTATTACGTTGCATCATTCTATCAGCAAACAAAGGCATAGCAACTTTGAGGAGACGTTTACAATTTAGTCCTGATATGACGATAAACCAGCAAGTTCTCTGATCGGGATATTGGGGTTTTCATTTATTAGAGTGTTTTGTTGTTCCCAGGTCCACCTTGACCCGGGGCTGTAGCACCTGTTAGAGTCTCAGCTACGGACAAATAGTAAACCCACACACAAAAATAAAACGTTATAAAAGTATAAAATACATTTTTATACTAAAAATACCAGCAATACATATTTATAGTAAAATTACCAACAAAGAGTATATATTTAGTCGAAACCATAAAATTCTTTTCAAAATATTTATATTTCAGCATTAAATAACCCACAGACGTTGATACCTTAAGAGAAAAATTACCAATAATACATACTTATAGTAAAATTACCAACAATTCTTTTTAAAGCAAAATGATCAGCAATACATCTTTGTAATAGAATTACCAACAATACATTTTATAGCAAAACATCCAACAATGCATTTAAATTAATCTTAATATTAGGTTGGTGCAAAAATAATAACGTAATGAGGTCGTTTTTTGACGTTAAAAATACGTCAATAAACGACATTATTACGTCATAATTTTTGCACCAACCTAATATTTAACGGCCATCGTGTTTTTGTGTTATTTTTCTTTTCCATTTTTTTTTACCTACGATACTACGGACAGCCCCCCACCTGTTGCCACCTATAACCTTAATGTCAGTTAAACATGCTTTGGTTTAAAAGTTCTGTGGACCGTCTCTCCAAACGTAACTTTCAGTCCACCCAGGACTATTTGTCTTGTAAATTCTTGCATAGGTAACTCTACTACTACTAACTCTTTGTTCCATTTCTAATGGACATCTCGACTTCAGTATCTGTCTATCTTTCTGAGATGAGGTATTATGTAAATTATTTATATTATTCGGCCTATTGCCCCCATCTTTGTCGCCATATTATAACGTTTCGGCCTTTTAGTATCTGTCTATATTTCGGGGATGAGGTATTATGTACATTATTTACATTATTCACATTATTATCCTCATCTTTGTCGCCATATTTATTACAACGTTTTGGCCCTTCAGTATCTGTCTATATTTCTGAGATGAGGTATTATGTACATTATTTACATTATTCAGACTATTCTCCTCATCTTTGTCGCCATATTTATTACAACGTTTCGGCCCTTTAATATCTGTCTATATTTCTGAGATGAGGTATTATGTACACTATTTACATTATTCGGGCTATTACATTATATATATGGCGACAAAGATGAGGACTGCAACCCGAATAATTTCGATTTTAACTGTTAAAAATTAGTATCTTCTTTTTTGAATAGGGGTAGATAGGCTTTCCTATTACTCGGTTTATAATTCTCCCTCTTCTCTTAAAGACGTGCAGAGGCTCGTCCTTTGTTTTCTGTTTAGGAAGTGGTTCCCCTTCCTTTCCTTTTCTCAGGCCTTAATGGTGGTTCTGTCATGAATCTTTTTTTGTGATATGTGTGGATGGTGGCAAAGTTTCTTCATCCTGAGTGTACTGGGTTGGGAATCTTCTGATTGCTGTTCCTGAATGGTAGTTAGGAACACACAATCTTGCGTAGTCTAGAGGCCGCTCTGATCAACATAATATCGGGGTTCTTGCAGTGCCATGTCGGGCATGAAAGGGTGTCCCTGCAAGCACCTCCGGTGAGTAACAATGAGGCTACAGTCTTCCTGGACATGTTACATTAGACGAACTACTACTAATACAACCATCGGCCTTTCCTTACCAAAATAACACACCATGGCTATAAGCAACCAAAAACAACTAAACCCCTTAACCTTTCCTTCTCCAATATTCTGGATATCCTTTCTCTCTTTAGAAAGGATTCTAATGTTCACATGCATGGCCTAGGAGTTTATCTCCTACCAACAGAATATCTTTCTGTTATTAACGTGCGGACTGGGACTCGTTCCGTGATTTCTTTCGTGACGTCCGTTGGACTGACTTTCTAATCTCCATATTCAAAAATGTGTTTCTGAGCTCAACTCTTGTGTGAAAGCCGGCATCGATGCTCCCATTCCAGCAAGGGAATAGCAAGTTAAATCGTGTTAATCTCTTTGGTTGTCCCCCAAATTCTCGGCTGCTATAGCCAACTGTACCAGAGCGACAGGTCTGATTGCAACACACGTCCCTTCGTCTCTGCTCGTAATGTGTGTTAGGGTATCCTCAAAGAAGCAAAGCTGGTGTTTGCTGATAGGACGAAAAAACGTATAGCATATCGCAAGTTCGTTCTACAGATTATTGGTGACTCTGCAAATATGTGCTGAACAACTGCAAAACTTCAGTCCCTCTTCTCTACAATCAATTCGAAGTTCGGACAACTATTGCAGATAAGGTTGAAAGCTTTGCACGGACATTCTCTTCCAACTCAACGCTCGACTCTTTTCGAGTATCCACACCTATAACAGTGATATACGCACAACTATGTCTCTTGTCTCAGGCATCATTGCTAGACTCCCATAAGCCAATTGGTGATGACGGGAAACTAGACGTTACCCTAAAGAAATGTGCTCCCTCGTTTTTTTTTCCTGCTTTCCAGCTTGTTGGAAGTCCCCGTATGTAGTTCCTGTTTTTAAAAAAACTCCGGTGAATGTTTGGACCTCTCTAACTATCACCCATTATTTTCCTACCTCTTTTCGGCAAAGTATTCGAGGCTTTAATTAATGCTAAAATAGTTAATCTTCTTACCTCTCACAACCTTCTCTCTGACAAACAATATGTATTCCGTTTTGTCCAGTCTAACGCAGATGTGCGAACGGCCATCACTGAAAATATATATCAAGCTCTTGATAAGAATGGTGAAGCTCGAGCTGTGGCTCTAGGTATCTCGAAGGCATTAGACAGGGTTTGGTACGCTGGTCTTATAGGCAAACTTCAGGGCTACAGTATTACTTGATGAGTGTTTGATTTAATCCAATCGTTCCTATCAAATCGTGAAATGAAGCTCGTTTTCAGCGGGCTCGAATCCAGATACATTCACGCAAACGTAGCTGTCCCTCAAAGCTCTATCCTGGGTCCTACACTGTTTCTGATCTTCATCACTGATCATCCTGATGTCATCAGTTCCAAAGAAAGCATTTATGCTGATCATACTACCATTTCTCCTGTCTCAATAGCAAATCCGTTAGAGCTGACAAAGTTAATCTTGCCGGAGATCTGGAAAACGCCGCCAATCTATGGTTAACTGGGACAGGAAATGCCGTGTAAATTTTAATGTCTCCAAAAGTAAACTGCTCTCATTTAGCTTCGATAGATAAAGTTTCCTGCCTGCCATCAGAATGGCTGATGTTAGACACATGAAGTACAATTCACTGCGCTTTCTTGGTCTCACGTTTAAAACTCAATTGAAGTGGAATGATTACATCAAATCAATAGCTGAATCTACTGCAAGGAAATTTGAATCACTCTGCCGTGCCAGAAGGTTTTTCTCGTCAGAGTCCACCTTGCACATATACAAATCTACCATTCACTACTCATTTTGAGGTTCTTGACAAAATCCAAAGAAGGGTCTACAATCTAATCTGACTTGCCAGATCGACTTCAATCACTTTCTCAGTGACGTACCTTCCCTCTGACGAGCTTTTTGTGCCCGAACTACATATGCTACTAGATTGGCATTTAGGTACCACCCTTTTATTGTTGAATTAGGTAAATGTAACCACTTCTTCTATCCCAATAGTTTTTTCTTGCATTTCTCTCATGTGGGACGTCTTTCCGTTTCGTCGTTTCCCTGATAACTACAATCTTCAAAAAATTAAATGCAACGTTAATCGCAATCTTTATCTTCTTGAAATCTGTTCAGCTTTTATCCTTTCCTCGATCCCTCCCTTTATCCAGTCTCTTCTCTCACCTTCACTGTCTGTATACGCCTGCGTGCTAGTGAATTTCTCGCCTTTCTTGGGGCGAAACGATTAAAACAAATCTCTGTAGGTAAAGATATAAAATTGCATTAAAAATATTTAAACTCCAGCATTAAATAGACCATAGGTGTTGATATGCTGCTAAATAAAATCAACCAACAACAAACCAGACAACTAACATGAAACATGAAAGAACACTTTCATGACATTAATCCATACAATATCGTACAATTAAAAAAATTAAACTGTATTAACTAATATAACGTCAACAAAACTACAACATAACACGCATATATCACCGCCTCTAGTAATTTTATCCATGCAAACATGTATGAGCAAAAACCTGAGTATCATTTACCATGTATTCAATTGTGAAAGCAGAATAACATATGTAATACTTTTATCAACTCTAAGCACCCAAGAAAATAAAATTTCGGCATTAATTGACCCATAACGTGTTGATATGCCGTTAAACAAATAAAGTAAAATCGACGTTTACAATTATTACAAGCAAACACAGATGGGCATCTTCTGTGAGCATAACTCTCGCGTTGGTACGCCCAGAAAAAGGCATTCCTGTGGGCTATAGCTGTTGAACGAATCGGTCTTAACCAAGGAGAAGTTCTGACTCATTTTACTAAGCTTTATCATTGCAACTATATCTGCTTTGGAAATGTTTATTCATAACTTTCCAGCCTTGGTCGAGATCAAAATCGTTGATATCGCCTTTTAGGTGTGCACTTGTTTTCGGCAAGCTCTTTTATAACGACACAAGTCGATAGAAATTTTTCAGATTGAATCTATTCTCTAATCCCACCAGTTTAGATATTCACGAATAGGACTCCCCTTGTTACTTCCACTGAGTCACATAGTCTTCATTTTCCGTTGTGTCCCGGAGAACTGCCACTTTTTGAAATAGACTAAGACATTGTTGCATCTTTGCATACCTCAATGTCGATCGTACAAGCTCCATCGTCTTCTCTAACCTCATGGTGTCCACTCCCTACCAACTTCTCTTCCGTTCATCTCACACATCTCATTTAGCATTAGCAATTTTTAAAATGTAATCTTTTAGCTGCATGACTCTCAAGCTTTCTTTTAGGTTAATATTTTTACTCTATGGTGATTCACAATCAAGTCAACCACATTATTATTTGAGAATAATCAACGCTGTCTGACTTGGGAAAAGAGCCAATATATTGTCGTACCTTCAAATTGCCCCGTTCGTAGAACCAGATATTTTTGTCAAGTCTAAAACAGATTAGCTTATACCTCATAGAATAGACTCACCGAATATAAAATTTAAGGATAAAAAAAACTCAACTAGTAATTCAGAGGTAATCAGAACACAGAACGAAAACTTTCATTTATTTTTACTTCAGACGTTATTATAGTAGATGCTTCGTATTCTAAATAGACACCCCATTTTGACTTAAGAAACTGTGCTTTATTTTTCTCTAAATTTTTGGATGGGGGATTATCTACAGCAAATTGTCTGACGGGCCTATTGAATTAAAGCGTTTTTGTGAATTTGGTGACATTGTGTTTGTGCGCTCAATCTCTCGCTCGGGTAGTTTGTACATGCACCCAATGGAAATGGACGAGCTATAATATTATTAAATAAATATAAGAACTAGGCGTGATATCCATATACATGAGCAGTGGAACAAGAACAGTCTACCCCCGTAAATTAAATAAAGGATTAGGTGAAGAATTCCCTGTAGATTACCCAGATCAGTATACACATGAGTAAGGCCTGAGGGTACAACGGCCGAAATGTTGTGATAAACAACAACAAAGATGAGGAAAATAGTGTGACGCTGGAATCTCAGGGGGTTGATCAAACAAAAACGGAAAGAAAGAAGGAAGAGGAAAGAGTGTACTAACTGGGTGATAATTGTTCAAATTCGCAGTAAGAATAATTGAAAAGATGAGAAGAAACTTAAAAAAAAAAACGAAATGCGCCGAAAGAAATTAAAAAAAATAAATAAATGAACTCCCGAATAGCTCCAACGAAAATTGAACCCAAAATTAACTAGAGGATTTCAATAAGATTGAGCAAAACCAAGATTACTTGTCCTTCCCTACTTCCCGCAAATGAGAAAATGGCCGTTAATGTATCCTTAAGGATGTCAATTAGAAAAAAAAAGCATGTTGTTGATAAAGAAATATGGGTGGTCACCGAAATGACATTTAATGATCTTGAGAAAAAGCCAAGAAAAACCATTTGTTTTAAATTGACCACGCATAAGAAAATTGTCCCAACAAAGATAAAGATTAGCGTGACAGATTTGTTCATTTTAATTTGTGTGACATTCAAGGAAAGTTTCATATCCGACATTAATTTGGATTCCTTTGGATACAAGTGATAAAGAAAAATTAAATACTCTTTTGGACTGACCGTGGGAAAAAAAGGGTTGTGGAGTTTTATTGACAGAGAAAATTCGTAAACGAGGAAAGATAACTTTTGTTTTTATCACTAACGAGATTGGGATTTTTTTTTTCATATTCTTTTCCAACTATGACAATTCTTAAGATTAGGTGGCAGGAGGGCATCTGGAGAATCTTCGAACAAATCTCTGTTTTTTTTTGTTTTTTTAGTAAGAACCCTTTTCTTCCTACGCGTTGTGAAAATTTTGATTCGCCACAGGACGGTGAGTCAGCTCTTGGAGTAGGCTTAGGTCAAATGCTGAGAAAGTGGTAGAAGGAAGGGAGAGATTAGTACCGCCTACATGGAGCGATAGTGCGAGATGAGACGTGAAGGGAGTTGGAGTTAAGGGACGGCTTGTTTGTTCTAACCACTCTCAAAAGGGAGCTGAACATCCCCAAAATTAGAAAATCACTCGGGTAAACCTGTTTTGTGGAGTTTTAGAAAATGGTTGATGCTAAGAGTGGAAGACAACCGAACCCACACCTTGATCAACTCCACCCCTGTCGGACGCAAGATTATATATAAACTGTAGGTTTGAACAACTTGAAGTGTCTTCTTATTACTGCTACTGGAATCCACATGGTCCGTCGAGACCTCCTGACCAAGACCCCGTGCCCGCCCTGAAGATAGGAACTTAGAAATTTAAGTTACTCCTAACACAAATTGCAGACACCAAAGGTGGTCCCAGTGTCATTTGATTATACAATAGTTGGAAGGGTTAAAACCTTCTGTATACCACAAATCATACAAACCAAATCGTAGTTACATTTTCAATCCGAGTTAATTCTTTATTCCAAAGAATTTCTTTTTTGTGTAGCTTCCAGCATTTTTTGCTCCATCAGCGATCTTCTTACGCTTTGTGATAAAAAATACCACGTGACAGAGGAGTGAATGATCGTGAACGACAAACAGGTGAAACTGTGCCTATCATCACGAGACTAGCGACAAACCAGCCACGCGTTAACAAGTGGAGTCATCTAGATGGTAACCACGATGGTCTGAAGAAACTTGAAGACCAACTTGAAGGCTAAGGCATTCCTTTAATCAAAATTGCCTTCTAAATGGCCTTGTACCAAGCTTTGTTGACCCCTACATTGCTTCTGGATTCCGAAGACGGGTGTTTATATGCTAGGTCCAAATAATTGCATCTCCTTAGTCGGTTAAAAATCTGTTCATTCTCAGTGTTCTTTCTTCAAATGAACAATTATAATCCTTTGGGACGTGTCGCAATGATTCAGATAACTGATTTTATCTTGGTTTGTTTTCTACGAAATTCTTCTTGCTGTTCTTTTTACTTTTTTAATCTCCACGGCCGTCAGAGCTTAACACTTTCACAGAACCAAGTGCCAAATATTCAAGCTTGCAGCTGACTTTTCAGGTGATACTGAAAAAGACTAAAAAAAATATATATATAGGGGTCTATTGTTATCGGGGAAAAATGGCCTGTTGTTGACTGTCTCCATCTCATAAAGACAAGATATTGTCATTTTTATTCCCAGGTGTTTGCAATCTGAAAAAAAAACAAAAAAAAAAAACAGGAAAGGTAAGCAATTTCTAAAGATCTCCAGATTTAACATACTGTTGGTGAAGTGCAGAACATAATATACATTAGTAACAACGATAAAGATAGTAGTCTTAAAAATGTGATACCAAGTTTCATAACTTATCCGGCAAGAGAATATTGACTAAAATAATAAGGATGAAGATTCTGGACAAGATAATATAAGGAAATACCTTTTTCAAAATGCTATCACCGAAATTCAGACTTTATCTCTAGGGAACATGATGAGGAAAGAGGATTTGGAAAGTTTGATACTCACAGGAATAGATTGGAGCCAAGGTGGACATACGAAAATAACGCCTAACCTATCTAGCGAGCTTCAGTAAATGGATGGCGGAGCAATGTTTAAGAGAGATAACAATAACCCAAAATTTATTAAGAGCTCCAAAAGACAGAAAATTGTGGAGAGCTATGATCGCCAACGTCCTAAAGAGACACTTCACACTGAAGATGAATCAAAAGTCGAAACGTGTATTTATAAAACTGGCTAATTTAACAGTTTTGGGTAGAAATATGGTTTTCAGTTCTATTATTTCACTAAATTTTCACCTAAGATAAAGCCCAAAAGTCACACTAAGTAGAGGATTTCTAAACAAGGGTGATCAGAGGAACAACAATAAGTATAAAGATATAGACACGGTGGCCCATAGACTTGAAGAGGTTAAGATTCTAATTTTCAGAACCTTGTTTGGGAGTTTGTTCCAGAAAGTAACAATTCCGGGGAAGAAGACATGTAAAAGAGACTTCCTCATTACCAATGGAAGACGAAAGGAATGGTGATTAGATCTTGTGCCACCGACATGGCGTTGACTGTTCTGCTTTAAATTAACATAAGCTAATTGCTAATTTGGTATATGATTCAATGTACCCCATTGCTTTCATTATCCTGTGAGTATCAAATTCATCAGACATTCTGCGTCTCAAAGATTTCAGTAGTAAGTATAAGTTGTATTACAGTTTCTATTTTCTTTAAAACTCTCCTGGCTATCCCATATTTGTCAGAAATTGAACCAAAAATGGCTGTGTCATGGCGCCTGTCTTATTCGCTTATTTCTTTTCTGTGAGGCTCAAACACACGCTTTTTGTGACACGGATGTTGGTGTTAAGTTCCAATTTCGTACAAGCTGTACAATTACCAGCAGTTTAAGAGCAAGACCCAAGTCAATCCGTGAGCGCCGTAATCCGTGAGCGCCGTAATCCGTGAGCGCCGTAATCCGTGACCGCCTTTGCTGATGATGCATCTGTCGGTAGAACCATAGCACTTGCTTCATATCTCTTCGTAATCTGTGAAAGAATTGTCCAGAATTTACTACTATATAGGAAATTAGTTATTACAAAGACTCATTTCACATTTGAACGACACGTTCCTATCTCCTAATTCAGGCAATAATTGGAAAAGACTTCAATAATTGAAATATGAAAATCAAAAAGACAAAACAGACAAAATTATACTGAGTAAGGTTAAGAAGAATTTGGTAGGAGGTCTCTGGTTGATTTCATATTTCATGGATAGAGATATGTAAATATTTTTCTCTCTCTCTCACTATCTATCTATCTATCTATCTATCTATCTATCTATCTATCTATTTATCAGATCTAGTTACTAGCTATCTAATGAGTTTAGTGTGTTCATATCTATCTATCTATCTAGTTACTAGCTATCTAATGATCTATCTATTACTGATATGATATTCATATCTATCTATCTATCTATCTATCTATCTATCTATCTATCTATCTATTTATCAAATCTAGTTACTAGCTATCTAATGAGTTTAGTGTGTTCATATCTATCTATCTAGTTACTAGCTATCTAATGATCTATCTATTACTGATATGATATTCATATTTATCTATCTATCTATCTATCTATCTATCTATCTCAATATATTTATATCTATCTGTCTATCTTTCTATCTAGCTATCTAATGATCTTTGTTCATATCTATGTGTTCATATCTATCTATTTATTACTGATATGCTATTCATATCTATCTATCTATCTTTCTATCTAGCTATCTCAGTCTGTTCATATCTATCTATCTATCTATCTATCTTTCTATCTAGCTATCTAATGATCTTTGACCTTAGACTTGAAGAGGTTAAGTTTCTAGTGACCATGAAGCATGCTCTCTAGGAACTCCTGTGAACTTGTCTCAACATTAATCAAAATCTCCAGTTGAGATCAAAGTGGAAAGAATCATTATTTTCATGAACTCGAACAAAATAATTCAGTTTTTCTTAACGATGTGTTTTTGTAACTTCAAATGAAACACTCACTGAGAGAAACAAACTTTCTCCAAAACAATAATGTTTTCCTTTTACTGGAAATTTCAAATTTTCTGCATGAAGTCGTGTGAAAAATGTTCAAATGATTGTAAATATTTTTTGTTAGTGAAAAAAAAAAGGACGAAATATAATTTAATCTGAACTAGGAGGACTCTTGTTGATTTCATATTGCATGGATAGAGATATATAAATATTTTTCTCTCTCTCTCACTCCCTATCTATCTATCTATCTATCTATCAAATTTAGTAACTAGCTATCTAATGAGTTTAGTATGTTCATATCTATCTATCTATCTATCTATATATCTATCTATCTATCTATCTATCTATCTATCTATCTATCTATCTATCTAATGATCTTAGTTTGTTCATATCTAACAATCTATTACTGATATGCTATTCATATCTAAGTATCTATCTATTAGGTTGGTGCAAAAATAATGACGTAATAATGTCTTTTTTGACGTTAAAAAATACGTCAAAAAACGACATTATTACGTCATTATTTTTGCACCAACCTAATATCTATCTATCTATCTATCTATCTATCTATCTCAGTATATTTATATTTATCTGTATGTCTGTCTATCTATCTATCTATCTATCTATCTATCTATCTATGCTACTTTCATTATCTATCTATCTATGCTACTTTCATTATCTATCTATCTATCTATCTATCTATCTATCTATGTTCATCTCTGTCTGTCTATCTATCTATCTATCTATCTATGTGCATATCTATCTATCTATCTATCTATCTATGTTCATCTCTGTCTGTTTATCTATCTATCTATCTATATATCTATCTATCTATCTATCTATGTTCATCTCTGTCTGTCTATCTATCTATCTATCTATCTATCTATCTATCTATCTATCTATGTTCATCTCTGTCTGTTTATCTATCTATCTATGTATCTATCTATCTATCTAACTTTATAGTTTACCTATCTTTCATTTTATCCACTTAAATAATTTCGCAGACATAAATACAATTCACTATTTTTTAGAACCTCGATCCTTTCAGTTTTTTATAATCTCTCTCTCTCTCTCTCTATATATATATATATATATATATATATATATATATATATATATATATATATATATATATGTGCATACATATATCTATATCTATATCTATATCTATATATATATATATATATATATATATATATATATATATATATATATATATATATATATATAAATGGATGCAGCGTGTCACAAGACTATGGCTAACAGCGAAAAATTGTCTGAAAAAAGTAGAAATTTCCGTACACAAGATAAGAATTATATCTTTTGGCTTTAATATAAACTGAAAAGGAATTCTTTGAACATCAAGTAATTGATCAGTTTTAAATTGAATTTGAAAAGAACACTTCAGACATGTTGCAGATTTTTGTAATATTTGATTATGAAGCCTGTCACGTCATTTTACAATAAACTCAAAATGATAAGCACTTCATTTTTTTTGTCATTTGTCGACATACATACATCGTACTTGTACATACATACACTCTTATATATATATATATATATATATATATATATATATATATATATATATATATATATATATATATATATTAGCCTATTGAATGACAAAATGTTAAAAAATTGTTACGTCCTCTAGAGGGACTAAAGTAATGTTTATCGATGCCATAATATATGTCGGAAGGAGATGGGATATAAAATGCAAACATTGGTTATAATTACGTACAAGGCGGAAAGCAGAACAAGTGGACATTTTTAGATTTCAAAATTCTTACGTTTAATGTTTTGAATTTAAAATTTTTCAGTTTATCTATCTTTCTGTTTTTTCTTTATTATTTATTTATTATCCCAATATCTGCTAAGAAAGGGTAAATGAACCTGAATACAATTTTGTCATCGATAATTCATTAATTAATGCATTTCTCTGCGTTTTCGTCTTAGTAAATAGCTTCATCTTTTAGTTAATGTAGCATTTCATAAAATTGAAATTATGATCAGACATATCATGTTGAGCGACTTATGCATTCAGTGTATTGTTTTGTAAGATACCTCTTTTGTGTTCATATGGTTTTAATTTAAATTTCTTGAGGTCTCTTCCTTGTATTCTATGTGGCACTCACTACAGGATATAGAGTAATTCCCTCCTTTATGTTTTTAGTAATTATTATTTTGTTTTGCATTAATTAATTTATTTGATTTTTTTTTGTTTAAGTGTATATCAACTCCTTATAGGTCATTTAATGCCGATGTTTTATTGGTCTCTTTGACATAATAAATATATGATATATGCTATTCTGCTTTCTAAGTTGTATACATGGTAGATGATACTAAACTCTTGTACATATACAAATTTGCATAAATACGCGTGTTTTATGATATAGTTTTGTTGAAGTTATATTTTGATTGTTGGATGTTATATGAATTAATGTTTTGAAAGAGTTCTTTCATGTTGGCTATTTGGTTGGTTGCTTTTGTTTAGCGTCGTATCGACTTCTTTGGGTTATTTAATGCTGAAATATAAATATTTTGATCATAATTTTATGATTTCAACTAAATATATAATATAAATAAGTATTATTAACAATCTTTTATATAAAAATGTATTTTTATACTTTCTTAGTGTTTTGTTTTTGTTTGGGTTTTTCACTATTTTCCCATAACTGGTACTGAGTTACGGCAGAGCTGGGAACAAAAGCTATTAAGAAATGATCTCAGGCTCCTCAAAAAAAAAAAAAAAAATCAATCTCCCAATGAGAGGCCTTGCTACTGTATGTAGTTTATTGTCATACACAGGACAATTTTAGAAGTAGTTATAACACCATTTAAGCTTAGATAAATTATTTTCAACTGTAGTTTTGATAGAATTGTTTTATAGTGTAAGTTATCTTTATCCCTTAGGTTTTCATTTATATAGTTTATTCTTTTATTTAAAAAAAAAAAATGATGTCCTTACTGCTCATATATTTTTATAATATTCTCCCCCCTACCAAATATATATATTTTTCTCTTTTCCCCACCGTATATATATATATATATATATATATATATATATATATATATATATATATATGTGTGTGTGTGTGTGTGTGTGTGTGTGTGTGAAAAGTGTGTGTATATATAATAATAATAATAATAATAATAATAATAATAATAATAATAATGGACTCTCTCGTCGGTTTCGACGTATGAGGATCTGCCAGCTTAGTTGATTCAGTTATGAAAGATTATGCGATAATCTTAAGTGGCATTTAAGAACCGCTAGTGATTTACAAAGGAGGTCACATATGGAGCAGGTGTGAGAATTGTGGGATGAGATCACTGTTAGATTGGCTGACCTTTTAGATCTTGCTCTCTCTTCTTGAAGATGATTCAGACAAGCAGGTTGAGAATTGCTGAGTCCACTAAAACACGTTAATCTCCATTCTACCCGCTCCAAAGCTAAGCGTTCAAGGGTGTTATGTGGTATATTAACTGCTGACAATCTGCTTTTCAGCTTGTCTTTGTATCTTATCCATGTGCGTCCTACATTCCTGTAGCCCTGATCTAACTGGCTGTACATTAGGATCTTGGGTATCCTGTCATCAGACATTCTCAAGACATGACCAGTCAAGTATATATATATATATATATATATATATATATATATATATATATATATATATATATGTAATTATACGGACATGCATCTATGTTTGGTTTAGTATGAGTGACATTACGACGACGATTCCTCCACACTCCCATAATAACGCCAATACACGCAATCTACATAAACCCAAAATTTAAAAAAAATAATCAGTTTGTCTGACGATCGCAAAAGCGTGAAACCCAGGATCACACTCACATCAATCCAACCATATATATATATATATATATATATATATATATATATATATATACATATATGCATATATTTTTCCCCAACATTATATATATATATATATATATATATATATATATATATATATATATATTCTTTTTTCTTTTTTTCTTTTCTCCTTTTTTACCATATCATTTCTGGCGAGTTGACCGATTAAATAGGTCATGTCTGATCCTCATCCCCTCCTCCTCAATATTATGTATTGTGATAAAAATAAATATAAATTTTAAAACTCTCCATTCCCTCTCGAATTTCGACCATGTCTCTCACACGATCCCTCGCCACCGTCTATGTCACCTTATATAAGCTTAATACTGCCGATCAAAAGTGTAAATTTTAAATTCCTTTTTTCACCTTTGAAAGTGAAGTCTGAGTATCCAGAGAAAAATAAAATCTCTGGTGAAATAAATTATAACAATGGAACCTTAAAGTGGTCTGTTTTTTCTTTAATATATTAGGTTGGTGCAAAAATAATGACGTAATAATGTCGTTTTTTGACGTTAAAATACGTTAAAAAACGACATTATTACGTCATTATTTTTGCACTAACCTAATATATATATATATATATATATATATATATATATATATATATATATATATATATATATATATATATATATCGCTTTTGCTTATCATCACTTGCCTTTATACAATCGAATGAAGACACGCGTCGGCAAGGACGAAGTACTATTTTCCGATTGTTTCTTTTATTCAGTTTGTCTTTTCTACGGATATATTCTGAGAACTTTAACACATTGTCGACATGAAAAGCAAAAACACGCACTTAATAGAAACAAACAAACAAAAAAAAGTAATTAATATCGAAAAAAAGGGTTTCTACTTCTCTCTCACTCTCTCAATCTCTCTCCCCCTCGCTCACTCTCTCTCTCTATCTATCTCTCTCTCCATATATATATATATATATATATATATATATATATATATATATATATATATATATATATATATGGATAATACAAATGAAAAGATCTTTGGAGATGGATGGATAATAAAATAGACTTATTAAGAAACCAGAAGTGTTGAAAAAGAAGGGCTATTTTTGTCGTGATGTTATAACATATTTAAGTCATAATTTTCGAATAAATATTATTTTCTCTACTTTGTATTGAGCACTCTTTTAAGATTAGTATTTTTGGTTATTGTCAAATGACGAAAATCGGCAAGGACTATGTACTATTTTTGTTTTTTATTCAATTTGATCTATGCTGAGAACGTAATCATATACGTCTATCTATCTATCTATCTATCTATCTATCTATCTATCTATCTATCTATCTATCTCTCTCTCTCTCTCTATATATATATATATATATATATATATATATATATCGTAATAAGAATTGAATCGGAGATAGATGGATAAAAAGTCTGATAAGCCACCAGAATGGCTATTTTTGTAGTGATGTTATAACATATTTATGTCATAATTTTTGAGAGCTCTGTATTGAGCACTCTTTTAAGACTAGAGTTTTTGGTTATTGGAATGTTATTCTGTCTACACCAATCCTATATATATATATATATATATATATATATATATGTCCCGTCACACGCACTCTAAGATGAGCCATGTAATTGAGAAGACGCATTTAGCTTATCAGAAATGGGAGATAACTCACGGAAGTCTGATGTGTCCTTCTCCATTCACATTTCTCTTTCAGTATCAAGTGCATTAACATGCCAGGTTTCAAATTGACGAAAAAGAGAAAATGCATGCTTATAAAACAAAAGTCACACCTCATCAGCACAGATATAGCTTGCATCTTAAAAGTATGCAGGTCCAGTCTTTAGATTATGAACAAGATGGAAGCTGGATGTGTAATACATGGCCAAGGAAAAGAAACATTTATGCGTTCAAACATTGTAAGCATAAAGGATATTGTCTCCCGCAGTCAAGTACATGCTCAATCATCAAAACAAGTCAATGAAAGACGTTGCTCTTGCCTGACACGGTGGTCAATCTCTGAATTGAGGCCGTCGTCCCAGGATGATGTATATTCACTAGCATGACTCTGATGTTTCACACATTATCCACATGTTCCAAAAACAGCTAGCGATGTATTTAAACAATGGCGTGTTAGCTCTCCTCATTTGATTCACCTGGACCACCAGGTGTGTTATTTTGTTGCGAGAAAGACCAGGCAGTTGCATTACAATAACAAGGACTTGTTAAAAACCGTTCGTGTAGACATGATGATAAATTTGAACACGAAACACCTTATTCCCCAAAACAGACGATTTCAAGACCATGTTGATCTTATCTTCGAAGCTGAGAGCAGTTTTATCATATCTTTCAGCTTTTCTTGTAGATACGAATAATTCTTTTGTTTTTTTTAAATATACTGATTTTTATCATTTAATATGTTTTCTTTAAATTATATTTTTTTCTCAATTTAAAGACAATTTCAAATATAAAAGGATGTGTACCTATGATTTATAACCACAAGAATCTGTTGAAATTGTAAAGAAACTTTGACATGTTCGGGAAGGGTAATAGAATAATCCAGAAACTTTTCTCAGAGTAAAACACCTGAATTCGGCTAGAAAATGAAGTCAGTAAATATACAGTAATAGAAAAGGGTTGAAAGAAAAAGGCGTGTCTTCTTACCGGACGTCTTCAACATTTACCTGGTGTGAGAGAAAAATCGTCCAAATCGTGTAACAGCAGCCTAAAAAATGTCTAATATCTAAAAAAACATTAAATTAATTGAATTTTTTCCCAGGTTTTCAGATGAGACGTTTAGCCATGTTGATACCATTTGTCGTAAGAATCGCAGAAAAAACCTCTAGTTTATTCAGCTAGAAAGAGAACAGGTTAAAATCGTTTTGTGTCAGCCCCACTGTTTTCTCAACTGAGCAATGGTGAGAGGCAAACATCATTCAGGCCTTCAGTCATTGTAGCAATATTCATACTCTTGCACCCATCTTCAAAGTCCATTCAAGAACAATCAAGAGAACGGTGAATAAGTTTTAAAATAGAGAGAACAGTAAAGACGAAAATTGGATCAGAAACTCAAATCAGGAAGAGGGATCATCATTTCAACTTAGAGCAAATGGGATCAATTAGAAAAGATCCAACTCAATTAATGAGACGTTTAGCACATGAGAGAGGAGTTTTGGCTATGACAGTCTAAAGAGCAGTGAAAAAAAACTTGAAAATGAAATCGTACTTGAAACCTCTACGGCATCTTGTTACACCAGCAGAGAAGGTTTGAGGGCGAAGATTATCTTGAATAAGTAGGAACATGATCCTGGAATAGTATGAGTATATTTGAAATTTATAACAATACTTCATAAGCTAATTAATAATATGATTAATTAATGATGGACATGCTATTTTCGATTATGATCGATTTCATCACGATTCTTCTGTTAATATTGACACAGGAAAATCACATTATAAAGAGAACTGTGCTGAATTGGGATTTAACAATTCCAGATGTGATAGTCAATGACGGACAGTTCTTTCACGGATGGTTAGGGGACTTGCCGCGACTTTAATATGGTTCAGTATATGAATTCTAAAAATGCAATGGACAGAACATGTGGGCGATGAGGAAGTGTTAAGGAAAACAGAAATGAATTGAAACCCATTTAGAAGCCGACTGAGAGAGCTTAAATATCTTGGAGATATAATGCGGCGATAGGGTTTTCTATTTGAATTTCAGTGATGAGGTGTTTTCATTGTTTGCATTACTTATATTTAACATTCACAGAAATTATCAGATGCAAAATAGAAGGAATGGATTTGCATGAATGTTTGGAATGAATGTGGAAGAGTTGACAAAAAAGACATACGTTAAGAACTACAAAGTCGAGGAAAGCAAGAGTGACCGAGGAAAGATGTGCATATCCTATCTAAAGAGATTGTAAATTTTGTGTAGATGGGCTTATAAAGATGGTAAAAATACGAACGTTTTTAAGAGTT